>JBAIAA010000955.1:0-235589 GCA_037893245.1 Crossaster papposus
TTCGTAAATATTCCTTGTGGAGACCTGTTCGTCTATAGAAATTACCCTGTTGAGACCTTTTGACTCCCATTGCCCCTATTGTGTACAGGGTACCGAATTTAGAAACCTGTCTGCTATTACCTTTTGTGCAGGTGTACCCGTCAGGCTGTATGAGATAGCCAGGATCACATGTGCATGAGTAACTCCCTATCGTGTTGATATCGTGTCCCTATCTTACCTTTTGTGCAGGTGTACCCGTCAGGCTGTATGAGATAGCCAGGATCACATGTGCATGAGTAACTCCCTATCGTGTTGATATCTTGACCCTATCTTACCTTTTGTGCAGGTGTACCCGTCAGGCTGTATGAGATAGCCAGGATCACATGTGCATGAGTAACTCCTTATCGTGTTGATATCGTGTCCTTATCTTACCTTTTGTGCATGTGTACCCGTCAGGCTGTATGAGATAGCCAGGATCACATGTGCATGAGTAACTCCCTATCGTGTTGATATCTTGACCCTATCTTACCTTTTGTGCAGGTGTATCCGTCAGGCTGTATGAGATAGCCAGGATCACATGTGCAGGAGTAACTCCCTATCGTGTTGATATCTTGTCCCTATCTTACCTTTTGCGCATGTGTACCCGTCAGGCTGTATGAGATAGCCAGGATCACATGTGCATGAGTAACTCCTTATCGTGTTGATATCGTGTCCCTATCTTACCTTTTGTGCAGGTGTATCCGTCAGGCTGTATGAGATAGCCAGGATCACATGTGCATGAGTAACTCCCTATCGTGTTGATATCGTGTCTCTATCTTACCTTTTGTGCAGGTGTACCCGTCAGGCTGTATGAGATAGCCAGGATCACATGTGCATGAGTAACTCCCTATCGTGTTGATATCGTGTCCCTTATCTTGTTGCAGGTGTATCCGTCAGGCTGTATGAGGATAGCCAGGATCACATGTGCATGAGTAACTCCCTATCGTGTTGATATCGTGTCCCTATCTTACCTTTTTGTGCAGGTGTATCCGTCAGGCTGTATGAGATAGCCAGGATCACATGTGCATGAGTAACTCCCTATCGTTGTTGATATCGTGTCCCTATCTTACCTTTTGTGCAGGTGTATCCCGTCAGGCTGTATGAGATAGCCAGGATCACATGTGCATGAGTAACTCCCTATCGTGTTGATATCGTGTCCTCTATCTACTGCTTTTGTGCAGGTGTATCCGTCAGGCTGTATGAGATAGCCAGGATCACATGTGCATGAGTAACTCCTTATCGTGTTGATATCGTGTCCCTATCTTACCTTTTGTGCAGGTGTATCCGTCAGGCTGTATGAGATAGCCAGGATCACATGTGCATGAGTAACTCCTTATCGTGTTGATATCTTGTCCCTATCTTACCTTTTGTGCAGGTGTACCCGTCAGGCTGTATGAGATAGCCAGGATCACATGTGCATGAGTAACTCCTTATCGTGTTGATATCGTGTCCCTATCTTACCTTTTGTGCAGGTGTATCCGTCAGGCTGTATGAGATAGCCAGGATCACATGTGCATGAGTAACTCCTTATCGTGTTGATATCGTGTCCCTATCTTACCTTTTGTGCAGGTGTATCCGTCAGGCTGTATGAGATAGCCAGGATCACATGTGCATGAGTAACTCCCTATCGTGTTGATATCGTGTCCCTATCTTACCTTTTGTGCAGGTGTACCCGTCAGGCTGTATGAGATAGCCAGGATCACATGTGCATGAGTAACTCCCTATCGTGTTGATATCGTGTCTCTATCTTACCTTTTGTGCAGGTGTATCCGTCAGGCTGTATGAGATAGCCAGGATCACATGTGCATGAGTAACTCCCTATCGTGTTGATATCGTGTCCCTATCTTACCTTTTGTGCAGGTGTATCCGTCAGGCTGTATGAGATAGCCAGGATCACATGTGCATGAGTAACTCCTTATCGTGTTGATATCGTGTCCCTATCTTACCTTTTGTGCAGGTGTACCCGTCAGGCTGTATGAGATAGCCAGGATCACATGTGCATGAGTAACTCCTTATCGTGTTGATATCGTGTCCCTATCTTACCTTTTGTGCAGGTGTACCCGTCAGGCTGTATGAGATAGCCAGGATCACATGTGCATGAGTAACTCCCTATCGTGTTGATATCGTGTCCCTATCTTACCTTTTGTGCAGGTGTACCCGTCAGGCTGTATGAGATAGCCAGGATCACATGTGCATGAGTAACTCCCTATCGTGTTGATATCGTGTCTCTATCTTACCTTTTGTGCAGGTGTACCCGTCAGGCTGTATGAGATAGCCAGGATCACATGTGCATGAGTAACTCCCTATCGTGTTGATATCGTGTCCCTATCTTACCTTTTGTGCAGGTGTACCCGTCAGGCTGTATGAGATAGCCAGGATCACATGTGCATGAGTAACTCCCTATCGTGTTGATATCGTGTCCCTATCTTACCTTTTGCGCATGTGTACCCGTCAGGCTGTATGAGATAGCCAGGATCACATGTGCATGAGTAACTCCCTATCGTGTTGATATCGTGTCCCTATCTTACCTTTTGTGCAGGTGTACCCGTCAGGCTGTATGAGATAGCCAGGATCACATGTGCATGAGTAACTCCCTATCGTGTTGATATCGTGTCTCTATCTTACCTTTTGTGCAGGTGTACCCGTCAGGCTGTATGAGATAGCCAGGATCACATGTGCATGAGTAACTCCCTATCGTGTTGATATCGTGTTGATATCGTGTCCCTATCTTACCTTTTGTGCAGGTGTACCCGTCAGGCTGTATGAGATAGCCAGGATCACATGTGCATGAGTAACTCCCTATCGTGTTGATATCGTGTCTCTATCTTACCTTTTGTGCAGGTGTACCCGTCAGGCTGTATGAGATAGCCAGGTTCACATGTGCATGAGTAACTCCCTATCGTGTTGATATCGTGTCCCTATCTTACCTTTTGTGCAGGTGTACCCGTCAGGCTGTATGAGATAGCCAGGATCACATGTGCATGAGTAACTCCCTATCGTGTTGATATCGTGTCCCTATCTTACCTTTTGCGCATGTGTACCCGTCAGGCTGTATGAGATAGCCAGGATCACATGTGCATGAGTAACTCCCTATCGTGTTGATATCGTGTCCTTATCTTACCTTTTTGTGCAGGTGTATCCGTCAGGCTGTATGAGATAGCCAGGATCACATGTGCATGAGTAACTCCTTATCATGTTGATATCTTGACCCTATCTTACCTTTTGTGCAGGTGTACCCGTCAGGCTGTATGAGATAGCCAGGATCACATGTGCAGGAGTAACTCCCTATCGTGTTGATATCTTGACCCTATCTTACCTTTTGTGCAGGTGTATCCGTCAGGCTGTATGAGATAGCCAGGATCACATGTGCATGAGTAACTCCTTATCATGTTGATATCTTGACCCTATCTTACTTTTTGTGCAGGTGTATCCGTCAGGCTGTATGAGATAGCCAGGATCACATGTGCAGGAGTAACTCCCTATCGTGTTGATATCTTGACCCTATCTTACCTTTTGTGCAGGTGTATCCGTCAGGCTGTATGAGATAGCCAGGATCACATGTGCATGAGTAACTCCCTATCGTGTTGATATCGTGTCCCTATCTTACCTTTTGTGCAGGTGTATCTGTCAGGCTGTATGAGATAGCCAGGATCACATGTGCATGAGTAACTCCCTATCGTGTTGATATCGTGTCCCTATCTTACCTTTTGTGCAGGTGTACCCGTCAGGCTGTATGAGATAGCCAGGATCACATGTGCATGAGTAACTCCCTATCGTGTTGATATCGTGTCCTTATCTTACCTTTTTGTGCAGGTGTATCCGTCAGGCTGTATGAGATAGCCAGGATCACATGTGCATGAGTAACTCCTTATCATGTTGATATCTTGACCCTATCTTACCTTTTGTGCAGGTGTACCCGTCAGGCTGTATGAGATAGCCAGGATCACATGTGCAGGAGTAACTCCCTATCGTGTTGATATCTTGACCCTATCTTACCTTTTGTGCAGGTGTATCCGTCAGGCTGTATGAGATAGCCAGGATCACATGTGCATGAGTAACTCCTTATCATGTTGATATCTTGACCCTATCTTACCTTTTGTGCAGGTGTACCCGTCAGGCTGTATGAGATAGCCAGGATCACATGTGCATGAGTAACTCCCTATCGTGTTGATATCGTGTCCTTATCTTACCTTTTGTGCAGGTGTACCCGTCAGGCTGTATGAGATAGCCAGGATCACATGTGCATGAGTAACTCCCTATCGTGTTGATATCGTGTCTCTATCTTACCTTTTGTGCAGGTGTATCCGTCAGGCTGTATGAGATAGCCAGGATCACATGTGCATGAGTAACTCCTTATCGTGTTGATATCGTGTCCTTATCTTACCTTTTTGTGCAGGTGTATCCGTCAGGCTGTATGAGATAGCCAGGATCACATGTGCATGAGTAACTCCCTATCGTGTTGATATCGTGTCCTTATCTTACCTTTTTGTGCAGGTGTATCCGTCAGGCTGTATGAGATAGCCAGGATCACATGTGCAGGAGTAACTCCCTATCGTGTTGATATCGTGTCCCTATCTTACCTTTTGTGCAGGTGTACCCGTCAGGCTGTATGAGATAGCCAGGATCACATGTGCATGAGTAACTCCCTATCGTGTTGATATCGTGTCCTTATCTTACCTTTTGTGCAGGTGTATCCGTCAGGCTGTATGAGATAGCCAGGATCACATGTGCATGAGTAACTCCTTATCATGTTGATATCTTGACCCTATCTTACCTTTTGTGCAGGTGTACCCGTCAGGCTGTATGAGATAGCCAGGATCACATGTGCAGGAGTAACTCCCTATCGTGTTGATATCTTGACCCTATCTTACCTTTTGTGCAGGTGTATCCGTCAGGCTGTATGAGATAGCCAGGATCACATGTGCATGAGTAACTCCTTATCATGTTGATATCTTGACCCTATCTTACTTTTTGTGCAGGTGTATCCGTCAGGCTGTATGAGATAGCCAGGATCACATGTGCAGGAGTAACTCCCTATCGTGTTGATATCTTGACCCTATCTTACCTTTTGTGCAGGTGTATCCGTCAGGCTGTATGAGATAGCCAGGATCACATGTGCATGAGTAACTCCCTATCGTGTTGATATCGTGTCCCTATCTTACCTTTTGTGCAGGTGTATCTGTCAGGCTGTATGAGATAGCCAGGATCACATGTGCATGAGTAACTCCCTATCGTGTTGATATCGTGTCCCTATCTTACCTTTTGTGCAGGTGTACCCGTCAGGCTGTATGAGATAGCCAGGATCACATGTGCATGAGTAACTCCCTATCGTGTTGATATCGTGTCCTTATCTTACCTTTTTGTGCAGGTGTATCCGTCAGGCTGTATGAGATAGCCAGGATCACATGTGCATGAGTAACTCCTTATCATGTTGATATCTTGACCCTATCTTACCTTTTGTGCAGGTGTACCCGTCAGGCTGTATGAGATAGCCAGGATCACATGTGCAGGAGTAACTCCCTATCGTGTTGATATCTTGACCCTATCTTACCTTTTGTGCAGGTGTATCCGTCAGGCTGTATGAGATAGCCAGGATCACATGTGCATGAGTAACTCCTTATCATGTTGATATCTTGACCCTATCTTACCTTTTGTGCAGGTGTACCCGTCAGGCTGTATGAGATAGCCAGGATCACATGTGCATGAGTAACTCCCTATCGTGTTGATATCGTGTCCTTATCTTACCTTTTGTGCAGGTGTACCCGTCAGGCTGTATGAGATAGCCAGGATCACATGTGCATGAGTAACTCCCTATCGTGTTGATATCGTGTCTCTATCTTACCTTTTGTGCAGGTGTATCCGTCAGGCTGTATGAGATAGCCAGGATCACATGTGCATGAGTAACTCCTTATCGTGTTGATATCGTGTCCTTATCTTACCTTTTTGTGCAGGTGTATCCGTCAGGCTGTATGAGATAGCCAGGATCACATGTGCATGAGTAACTCCCTATCGTGTTGATATCGTGTCCTTATCTTACCTTTTTGTGCAGGTGTATCCGTCAGGCTGTATGAGATAGCCAGGATCACATGTGCAGGAGTAACTCCCTATCGTGTTGATATCGTGTCCCTATCTTACCTTTTGTGCAGGTGTACCCGTCAGGCTGTATGAGATAGCCAGGATCACATGTGCATGAGTAACTCCCTATCGTGTTGATATCGTGTCCTTATCTTACCTTTTGTGCAGGTGTATCCGTCAGGCTGTATGAGATAGCCAGGATCACATGTGCATGAGTAACTCCTTATCATGTTGATATCTTGACCCTATCTTACCTTTTGTGCAGGTGTACCCGTCAGGCTGTATGAGATAGCCAGGATCACATGTGCAGGAGTAACTCCCTATCGTGTTGATATCGTGTCCCTATCTTACCTTTTGTGCAGGTGTACCCGTCAGGCTGTATGAGATAGCCAGGATCACATGTGCATGAGTAACTACCTATCGTGTTGATATCGTGTCCTTATCTTACCTTTTTGTGCAGGTGTATCCGTCAGGCTGTATGAGATAGCCAGGATCACATGTGCATGAGTAACTCCCTATCGTGTTGATATCGTGTCCCTATCTTACCTTTTGCGCAGGTGTACCCGTCAGGCTGTATGAGATAGCCAGGATCACATGTGCATGAGTAACTCCCCACCGTATTGATGCAGTTGTGTGAGCACACTGCTCTGTTAGGTGCACAGCGTGTGGTGCCACAGTTGCCCGGTGGTGATGTGCACTCGTCGATATCTGCCAAAGTAAGACAATTTTTTTATTTTTTATTTTTTTTTAGTAGGGGGCGAGTATTGGATTTTGCTACTCTAGTAGTACTCACGAGTACTTGTGTACTCACAAGTAGTCAAGTATTCGCAAGTAATAAACTAATTTCTAGCACATGGGTGACCCGTGGGCTAGTCTACTAAGCATGCGCTTTAGGATACAATCGTGGAACTAGCACAGACAAACACCACCTAAGTTTGGTTTAGGGTATTGTACAATTACCTTCATAAGTTGACAGACAATTAATTAAAAACTTTGTTGGAAAGAAGTGCATTAAAAGAGAGCAATGTTTAGAATTTGGTTCACAATGCCAGACTTTTTGCAATGTCCAATATCAATTTGGGGATGAAGGGTGGGCAAAGTCGGTGGGGGGCAAAAGTTTGGGTTAATACAAATCATCCTTATACCTTCACAACGTCGTGTCTGCGTGTTCATGCGGAACCCAGCCGGGCACGCCATACAGGTATTGCAGCCGGTGTTGGGCACGCAGCGTTTGCGGTCGTAGTGTAGTCGGTACCCGGCGTAGCAGGAGCAGTGATAGCTACCCATGGAGTTAACGCATCGATGCTGGCAACCACCGCGGCCAACCTCCATGCAGTCGTTTTTATCTAGTCGGGTTACAAAACAAAAACAGTTGCGTTTCACTTTGACAGGCTCAATGTTTAAAATGCTCACTAGTCGCTCAGTGAGAAATGGTTAACCAGTTCGCGCCGGATGATGTATATAAACGCAAAAATTTCCCTAGATTCAAAACGGATGACGCATAAACACGCCAAGTTCAAGTTCGGAAATGTATGTCAGCAGCGGGCAAGGCCGGAAATGCGTGGGTGTGCTTCCCGGCACTATCAGCCTGAACACGCTTCGGATTGAGTTTCGTTAAAAATAATCCCGCCCGTGGGCTCGGCGATGTTAAAATAATCCCGGCGCGAACTGGTTAATGGCATAGAAAGAGAGAGAACTATACCTTCGCAGTGGCGACCGCCGCTGTGTAACTGGTATCCTCTTGAACACATACAGTTGTGGCCGGTCCCGGTGTCCACACATTTGTGTCCGCACTTATCACTGGTACATCCGCTAGCAGGCTCTACAAAAAGCAAGAAAAGTAAATCAATGAGACTTTAACACTTTTACGGAGAGAACTGTCCCAACCAACCCACTTCATCTGCCAAAAAATTACTAAAGTAATAAAGCCCGGGATACAAACCGCCCAGTTCCTAGATGATTTGCTTTAAGCAAGGGATTGGGACTTCCCTCAAATGGGTGGGCCTGGATTAGGAGAACCAAGTAAAACTTGACTCGTTGGGCTTGTTCTTAACTAATAACAAAAAAAGCAAGTCCAGTCAGAAGTTGAAGTTACGACACTTACGTTTACCGCAGTACAGATCACCGGTTCCCAGCTGGCCTTCTGCACATGTGCAGTGGTAGCTGCCCATAGTGTTCTCACATCCACCCTGGCAACCATGGTTACTGGTCGTGCACTCATCCATGTCTTAAAAACAAATTACAGTGCAAAGTTGTGTAAGTACACTTTTAAAAATACAATAATTCAGGAGCAGACGTGTCACAACTTGATTTACGTCGTAAGTTACAACGAATCCTTAGGTCGTCATAAAATAAGATGCGTCCGGAACAGGTCACATATATGTGACACGATCAAGCAAAGTCAGTCGGATGTCAGCCCCGGTCAAAAAATCAGTGTTCATGTAGTTTCAAAGAGGGCATCTGTGCGTTTTAAAAACTGAAAACCCCATGTTGATACGATGTTTTGTTGTCGAGTTATGTAAAAAAATAAAAAAAATACCAACGAAGAACACAGTGCATTTTTGGGATTCCCCGACATCCGACTGATTCGGCTTGAACGTGTCACAAATATAGTTTTAAAAAAACCATCAAAATTATTATTCATAAAAATGAAAATATTACAAAATAAAAGTGTGAGCAACCAGATATTACTCACCATCACACATTCTGCCATCGGCGGCTAGCTGGAAGGCTGGAGGGCAGATACAGTGGTAGGAACCTCTGGTGTTTACACAGCGGTAATGACACACACCGTGCTGCTCCATACACTCATTGATATCTGTAAGGACCAAACAAACAAACAAACAATTCACCACATTCCTATTGGTGTCAAGCAGAGTTGTATTCGAGTCTCTGCAAGTCCTTGCACAAGTCCAGTCACAAGTCCTTTCATAAAGCCAGTCACAAGTCCAGTCACAAGTCCTTTCATAAAGCCAGTCACAAGCCCAGTCACAAGTCCAGTCACAAGTCCAGTCACAAGTCCAGTCACAAGTCCAGTCATAAAGCCAGTCGCAAGTAACTGGTTGACCAATGACAAAGGAATGCTTTTGTCAAGGCTCTTTTGAATAGCTTGTGATTTGAATTTGAACTGAAGTACTTGTGATGGACTTGCAGGGACTTGCAGGGACTTACAGGGACTTTTGATGGACTTGACTACATCCCTGGTTTCAAGGGATAATTATACCTTTGGCAGTTACCCAAAAAGTAACCAACCAAAATACTGTTGAGAAGTTTACATGTTGTAAAGATATTAATGATTCTAAACTCCCTGTGAAATTAGTTCGTCTGGCATGCTGTCATTTTGAAAAAAAATAGCAAAATAATGCCATTTTTAAAGGTGCGCGCGAGTGTTCAAATGCCATGTAGAAATGTTGGAACATACATGTATGGGTGTCGGAACATTGGTGTGTGACCCCCTACCCACTGAATACTCCCTTACCCTTACATGGGAAAGGCGTGTTCATGTTAACCAACCCTAGCCCCAGGTACCTACCCACACAGTTCTGCTTATTGGCATGCAGCCTGAATCCTGCTGGGCATCTGCACTGGTAAGTACCGTCCACATTCTCACAGCCGTGCTCACACACCTGGCCTCCGTACTGGTCACACTCATTTACATCTATACCATCATAGATTGACAAAAAACAATAGAGAAAAAGACTGCATTTGTTAACACTAGTTTTATTACTGAGGGTCAAAGGTCACCTGCTCGTGATTTTGTTTTGGCTGCGCCGTTCTACACTGCATGATTTCTGCTTTCAAAGGCTCTAGCACTAGAAGGAATACCAAACCTGACAAACTCCAACAGCTGCACACACGTAGGTTAATGTCACGCCATTGAAAGCGCAACGGGAGGGAGAAAACTAAACATTTCCTGACTCAATTATTTTTAAATAGATACAAAACACAAGGATTTAGTCTTTGATGAACTCAATAGATGTCATGCTTCTCATTTTGTTTACAGGAATGAGATTGTTTCCACAAGGTCCCAAATTTAGAATCACTATAACACCCCCCTCCCCTAAGATTGCCCTGGCTATGCCAGACTAATGAAAAACTAGAGATGCAAAACAACGAAGGCATATTTACCTGTGCAGGTGTTGGCATCTCTGTTGAGTGTGTAGCCCTGACGACAGGAGCATAGGAAGCTGCCTTGGGTGTTAACACAGAGCTGTTGGCAGCCACCGTTGCTGGTTTGACACTCATCCACGTCTATATCAAGAGAAATGGTAAATATGCATGTATTAGCCTAAATGGTTAGTCACTTGTGTCACTTTTGTCGCAAGTGCAGTCGCGAGTGCAGTCGCGAGTCCCCTCGCGAGTCCCCTCGCGAGTCCCCTCGCGAGTCCCCTCGCGAGTCCCCTCGCGAGTCCCCTCGCGAGTCCCCTCGCGAGTCCCCTCGCGAGTCCCCTCGCGAGTCCCCTCGCGAGTCCCCTCGCGAGTCCCCTCGCGAGTCCCCTCGCGAGTCCCCTCGCGAGTCCCCTCGCGAGTCCCCTCGCGAGTCCCCTCGCGAGTCCCCTCGCGAGTCCCCTCGCGAGTCCCCTCGCGAGTCCCCTCGCGAGTCCCCTCACGAGTCCCCTCACGAGTCCCCTCACGAGTCCCCTCACGAGTCCCCTCACGAGTCCCAGCACAAGTCCAGTCACAAGACCAGTCACAAGACCAGTCACAAGTCCAGTCACAAGTCCAGTCACAAGTCCAGTCACAAGTCCAGTCACAAGTCCAGTCACAAGTCCAGTCACAAGTCCCACTTACCCACACATCTTCCTCCTCTACTGATATAACCTTGCGTGCAGCTACACTGGTAAGAACCGATGGTGTTGAGGCAACTCCCCGAGCAACCATTGGATTCCTGACTGCACTCGTCAATGTCTGTAGTGACAACAAACACATGAAGGAATGGTTGTAAACAGTTAATAGACATAGGGTTCCCACTATTTCATGAAAACAAAATAGTACTATAATTTGCTGGGGAATAACCTGCGATGGACTAGCATCCCATCCAGGGGAAATAGAAATATCGCGTCATTTTAATCGTGGACCTGTTACCTCTGCAGGTCGTTCCGTCCGTTTGAAGGTCGAACCCAGGACGGCAGGAGCAGCGGTAACTCCCCTGGGTGTTGTGACAGACATGGTGACACACCTGGCCCCCACCCTGGGTGCACTCATTAACATCTGGAATAGAAATTAAAGAAAGGAAAAAAAATGCCAAAAATATTATTCGAGTTGAAAATGATTACAGACAAGTGATCCACGAGCGTCACTTTTTTCACGGCCGATGCCTGTATGTTTTTGTGTTCTTAAAAAAGTTTTTTGAAAAACTACAACCCCAAATGACTCCTACATGACATATATCAAAAGAGTTGTGATAAATCCTCACCCAAGGATCACTCCAAGTTAAATTAAAATCTAGCAAATTCTGTAGAAAAAAAAACATTTTAAGGATATTTGAACAATGATCTCTAATGATCCCTACATGACCTTTCTGTTCCAATCACGTCTGCCCTGTTCCTATCGCGTTACTTTCCCGTGCTTAATTATCCCGTTCAGTCTGTGCAAATTACGTTATTCCCGGGGTGATCATGTGGTCTACAGGACGTATATAAACAGGAAGAAATTTTGCCGAGTTGCCCAAGTTCTCTGCTGTCTGAGGGAAACACATCCATCTTCTTACCGCCGTTGCGGACGCAATACAGTTCTTATTCCGATTCTTCTGTCTGCATCTGGCTACTATTAGGGGTCCTGGTAGAATTAATAGCACGCAAGGACTGATCGAAATGTTTATTTATTAATTATTTATACTGGGTAGCCCATTCTGTGGAATCCACTGTTCTCCCATGGGGCCAGTTAGAGAAGACAGTGTGAAGAAATAACAGTTCTAGAGGTGGGAGGAAAACCCCAGAAGAATATCCTGGGGGAAAACTCCAGAAGAATATCCTAGGGGAAAACCCACGGAGTCAAGCAGGAACTGAAAACCAAATCCACATTTCGGCCCAGGCGGGATTTGAACCCGGGTCACAGCGGTGGAAGGCGAGGAGAGAACCGCTACACCAAGATATAGCCCGATCCTCCTGACAGAGAGGAAGGGGTAATATATCCCGACCCACCCCCTTCCTCTCAAACATCTTCAAGATTGATGGCTTTTTCCTTAGCTCTGCCGCACATCCATATTCCACAGGTCAATCACCTTTACCCAAACAAAATAAAATAAATTGGCAGCAGGCATCTCGAAACTTAGGGGAAAGAAGTATTTTCATGACCCACTTTAACCTGTCTTGACAGATGGCCCTTTCCTGTTATGTAGAGGGATCCAGAAGTAGGCAATTTGGCTGCAAGGGGGGAGGGGGTGTCCCATGGTTGAGGGAAGAATGTTAGGGTCTTCCAGGAATGTGACAGTTGATAGTTAATGAAGTGTGCAAGGAAGGGGTTAAAGCAGATGGTTGGAATAACCTAAATAATCACGGATAACGCCTGAATCCACCAGACAGGTTCTCTAGGCACTACATCAGTAGGGACCGTTATATTTAATACGCTTATGGGATACATATGTGGGCCAAAAAATGTCACCTATTAATTTAAAGCTAGGATACACCCATGGTAATAGCTTGAATGATCACGGATGGGTGGATTTGGGGGGTTGTATTTTATAGTAAATATCCTGTCGGAATTTTTACAATCATGAATGCTGAGAAAAGCAAGAATAACGGCGTTTGTTTTCAACCAGCGTCGGGCAGTGGTTCTTATGGTGTTCTTGTTTTTTTCGCAATCGCCGTCTGGTGTTCATGAATTTTTTAAATAAAATTAAATTGCAATTACAGGATATCTAGCAAAATCATTTTGCTGGATGCCTACAAATCGTTATTACTTTCAAATAAGTAAGATATTTCTTAATAATTGGGTGCAAATATTAGGGTGTGCTACCCACAAATGCCGGCCTGAACCCGTCTCGAATCGAGATTTGTAAACAACAATTACGTACAATGGACTGGTCAATGTCAAAATAATCCTGGCACAAACTGGTTAGGACGTTAGAACCTGGTTAGAACCTGTTACGTGAGAGGGTTTAACCAAAAAATAGGGGAAAGGAGTTCGATTTTCACAGGATTACGATTTTCACAGGATTACGATTTTCACAGGATTACGATTTTCACAGGATTACGGTTTTCACAGGATTACGGTTTTTCATATGACACCAGTACCTAATTGTGAGATATGTGGTAAATACACACAAGTTGTTCCTCGCCCCCCTGATTTGAACCTGGACCTACCTAAGCAGGATCTTCCATTTTGGTGCAGGTAGTAGCCCGGCTGGCAGGCGCATCGGAAGCTCCCTTTGGAGTTGACGCAGGAGTGATGACAGGGCTGCCAGTCACGAGCACACTCGTCGACATCTGATATAATGAAAAAAGGAATACCAGAGTTGTTATGACAGTTCAAATAAAAGTTTCTTGTTAGGCCAAATAAATTACCAGTGGCAGTTCATGCAGGGATATACGTGTAGTCGAGTTCCTGTCGACTTCATCACAAGTCCTGGGAAGTCTATCACAAATCCACCAGTCACAATTGAAATCGCAAGCTGTTCAAATGAGCTTTGACAAAAAGCTTTCCGTTGTCATTTTCTATCCACTTACTCCTAAGTGGCTTTACGGAAGGACTTGTGACTGGACTTGCGATATGCCTACTTGTGAAAGGTATTGCAGGAAAAGGAATACAACTTTGAGATACTATTATTTTATGTCTGGAACAAAGATGTCCAGAGGCCAAAAGGACTCCAGCTGATTCTTAGTAAAATAAACTATTCTCGGGATCAGACGGACACTCCCTGGTTCCCCCCTACACTATAGACAGAGTTGTATTCGAGTTCTTGCAAGTCTATCACAACTGTTACAAAAGCATTCCTTTGTCATTGTTCAACCAGTTACTTGCGACTGGCTTTATGAAAGGGCTTGTGACCGTCTTAATGAAAGGGCTTGTGACTGTCTTAATATGAAAGGACTTGTGACTGTCTTAATAAAAGGACTTGTGACTGTCTTAATGAAAGGGCTTGTGACTGGCTTTATGAAAGGGCTTGTGACCGGCTTTATGAAAGGGCTTGTGACTGGCTTTATGAAAGGGCTTGTGACTGGCTTTATGAAAGGGCTTGTGACTGGCTTTATGAAAGGGCTTGTGACTGGCTTTATGAAAGGGCTTGTGACTGGCTTTATGAAAGGGCTTGTGACTGGCTTTATGAAAGGGCTTGTGACTGGCTTTATGAAAGGGTCTGTGACTGGCTTTATGAATGGAGTTGTGACTGGCTTTATGAATGGACTTGTGAATGGACTTGTGACTGGACTTGTGAAAGGACTTGCAGATACTCGAATACAACTCTGATTATAGGAAAGGAAGTATGTTATTGTGATCTCAACTGACCTATACACCCTTGACCGTCCGGTGACAGCGTGAAGCCTGCTCCACATTCACAGCGCATACCGCCCTCGGTGTTGATGCACTGCTGGTCACACTGGGAGCTCCGGCACTCATCAATATCTGGCCAAAGAATCAAATCAACAGAAACAAAGAATCAAATCAACAGAAATCAATTAAAGATCAATAGACTATTTGTCAGTTGTGCATTTTTATCATTTGACACTGAATTTTTGAATAATAGAGATGCAGTTTCACCCTTAAATCGCACCGAAATTAGGATTGTAGAATATGGTTTTCTCAGAATATATAGTCACCATTCTGACAACATGACACATCTACCCCGACGACTGCAAAACCAAGTTTTGAGAAAATTGCGTTTGAAGTTATTCGATTTTTCAAATCGCTTTTTAATTAAATCATTTTTCTCCCGGAATTAAAAAATATTTAACCTATGTGATAACCCAGTAGTTAATTTGCCAAAACCATTTCTCTGTTTTCATAAAAATCGTGTTCATTTAGGATATATTAATTACTAAAGATGTGTGTCACTTCGTCAAAATGGAAATTCTCCTTAATGTAGCATCTATGAAGTGCACGCACGAGGTACATGTAGGTTGAAACCAGAATGGCTTCTAATGTGAAATTGTCAAAATCTCCCTGCCCTGGCAAATCGTCCACTCCACCTTTAAACTATTTTTTTTTAAAGTGTCAATCATAATGTGGTTAGTTCACTTTCTGGAATTTTGGCAACAAAATAAGAACCAAAACAGAGATTTGTTCTCATCACAGTAAACATTCTCTCTTTCGTTATGAAGGGCTTTGCTCAATCTTGAACTTGAACATCTGTTTCCCGGATCATTTCCTATTTTTGTGGGATGAGCACGAGTAACAAATGAGCCATTTCCAGTCATCAAGACTTGAGTGTGTTCTGCTCTATTATACGT
The DNA here is from genome assembly GCA_037893245.1 of Crossaster papposus. Lineage (NCBI taxonomy): Eukaryota > Metazoa > Echinodermata > Asteroidea > Velatida > Solasteridae > Crossaster > Crossaster papposus. The sequence continues at coordinate 15,480 of JBAIAA010000955.1, forward strand.
GTGCAATTTCTCACTTCAATCTCTGGACTGTGCATGTATTTACTTGTAGTACCATGATACTGGTAGTGGTACAACCTTGATATGTTCTGGAATTGCTGGCCTATGTCTTCAAGCCAACAACAGGATATGTTTATTTAGACTCAGTAGAATTAGAGGGGTATTCCCAGCAGTCAATGTCAAAAACTGTTCAGGTCAGTAAGCTCAAGGGGCCCTAACCACAGCTGTTTTGATGTGCAGTTTGCAAAACCAAACCGTGGAAATATTTGAAGTTAAAGGTAGTATACACCATTTGCAGATATCAAAAATATTTACTACCGAATTATTAAGAAATATCTTACTCATTTGAAAGTAAATATTGATTGTAGGCATCCAGCAAAATGATTGCGCTAGATATTCTTTAATTATGCCGAAAAATATAATTTTATAAAGAAAAATTTGCGATCGTCGGACGGTGATCGCGAAAAACACAAATAACATAAGAATAACGCCTCGACGCCGATTGAAAACAAACGCTGTTTTTCGTGCTTTTCTCGGCATCCTCGATTGTAAAACTTTGGACAGGTCAGTTAAAGGATATTTACTATAAAATACAACCCCTAAATCTACCCATTCATGATAATTCAAGCAATTACCAATGGTGTATACTACCTTTAAGGCTTGACATGACAAACATTTGTTGTGGTTTTAGTTAAAGGTAGTATACACCATTGGTAATTGCTTGAATTATTAATAATGGGTGGATTTGGGGGGTTGTATTTTATAGTAAATATCTTTAACTGACCTGTCCGAAGTTTTACAATCATGGATGCCGAGAAAAGCACGAAAAACAGCGTTTGTTTTCAACCGGCGTCGAGCAGTTATTTTTATGTTATTTCTGGGTTTTTCGCGATCGCCGGAAGATTCTATTTTTCGGGATAATTACAGGATATCTAGCACAATTATTTTGCTGGATGCCTAGAATCATTATTTACTTTCAGATGAGTAAGATATTTCGATACCTTTGGTGTACAACTGGTAATAATAAGTCCTTTTGTTTGACTAACAATACACTGACTTGCTCAATTTGCTTGGTACATTTTAACTTTGAATGTCCAGACCAGACTGTTACTCTATCACATCAGGTGATTCTCTCCCATAGTTACTTTACGCAAGAGAAGCTCAGCACCAATACATTGTTCACAATGGGTGAGAATGGCACAAGGACACCAGACCATTCTAGAGCTAGGGGTTGCTAGCCCAAGGCTTTGCCCCTAACCACAATATACATTCTTTGGTCCTGTGTACCAGATGTTATTTACATTTAACTCACAAAGGGCTTATTCGTTACTGGCAGTGGGGGATGTGACAAACAAATATGATGTGCCCAGGGGGAAAGGCTGTGAGAGAGAAAATTGGGTCAAAAAGTCAACATTGGGTTTTCCCAGGGAATATATAGTGCCAAAGTTTCTTTTATTTAGGGTACATTACGCCTCAAGGGGCTACATCATTCTGATGTGATTAACCAAATGGAAAGGAGGGAAGGTTATTTTTGCTGTTATACTTTATAGTATACTTTATAGAGACAGTAGTGTATCCAGGTATTGTGCTAAAGAGAGCAAACAAGTTAAACAATCTCTTTTTAAAATCCGTATTAAAAATACTGTTTTGTAGCTTCAAATGCCAAAGAGGGGAGGGGCAGGGGGTTGGGGGGGGGGGGGGGGGGGGAATGGTTATAACCTTTTTCATGTACCAACAATAATGATCACCATTGGATTACATTTTGAAAGACCACTTATTTAGCCATTAGCCAAGGCCGGCTAATGATTCTATGCAGGGATGTAGGGATGTAGTCAAGTCCATCACAAGTCCCTGTAAGTCCCTGTATTAAGTCCCTGCAAGTCTATCACAAGTCCTCCAGTTCCAATTCAAATCACTAGCTATTCAAACAAGCTTTGACAAAAGCATTCCTTTGTCATTGTTCAACCAGTTACTTATGACTGGACTTATGAAAGGACTTGCAGGGACTCGAATACAACTCTGATTCTATGGCACTTGACACCACAGCCGATTCGCTGAGCTGGACAAGTGGTTCTGAATCCTAATTCCTGGCTTTTCTTTTATGGGCCACTAAACATTTTCACAAAAACACTGAAATAATCATCCTGAAGGGCAAAACCCAATCAAATTAAAATGTAATCCCATTTTTACGCCCACCTATATTAGGTTTCCAGATGGGGGATGCTGCTTGTCCCATCGCAACTGTCTAATGATTCAGGGGGGAAATACCAAAACTTATTGCATACGACCTTGAGTTCAAAACATCCGTTGCTTGCCTAGTAACCACAATGCGACAGACACATTCCAATCATACAAACAATCTTTTCCTCTGGGAAATATTGACAGGAAGGTTAATTTCAAAATCAATGCACAGCGACCCGGAAATATTTAAAAGTTGGCATCCTTACCTACTTTTCTTCTTAACTAGGCGATAGGAGAAATCAAAACCGAATAGTGGAATTCAAACCTAATATTTAAAAATTCAGTTTGGGGGTTGTATTTTAAAGTAAATATCATTCAACTGACCAGTCCGAAGTTTTACAATCATGGATGATCATACAAAAGCAAGAAAAATGGCACGTTCGTTTATAACCAGCGTCAGGCAATTGTTCTTTTTTTTTTTTTTTTTTCGTGATCGCCGGACACAATTTAATTTTTTGAAAAAATGATAGGATATCTAGCACAATCATTTTGCTGGATGTCTAGACTCATTATTTAATTTCAAATAATTGTTTTTGATATCCGCAAATAGTGTATCCTACTTTTAACTTTAAGCATCTGTCTTTAGATTTTGGGCGCTGTTGCTGCTTCAAATCAAAACATCAATGCGTAATTGACAAAAGGTCTACTACCTTAAAAATAAAAACAGTCTAGCAACATAGACAGGTGTTCCAGTTTGACGGATTCAGATCGGTATGATTCAAGAGATAATGCTTGGAGTGTCTCTCAACAAGATTACATGCAAAGCCGAAAGGAAGCCGCACTAGGTGTAACTCTGCAGAATCTCACAGACTATAAAACATAAAGGGCCGACTATGTTTGCAGTCACGATACATGATGATACATTCAACTTGAAAAAAACACCTATGTACATGTACATGTACACACCCAATACTCTGCTTGCTGTACAGCTCAAAAATCATAGTACACGTTTCTGCATTAGCACAGTTAATGTTAACCAGTTCGCGCCGGATGACGTATATAAACGCAAAAAATTTCCCAAATTCAAAACGGATGACGCATAAACACGCCAAGTTCAAGTTCAGAAATGTATGTCAGCAGCGCGCAAGGCCGGAAATGCGTGGGTGTGCTTCCCGGCACTATCAGCCTGAACACGCTTCGGATCGAGTTTCGTTAAAAATAATCCCGCCTGTCGGCTCGGCGATGTTAAAATAATCCCGGCGCGAACTGGTTAAAGGTAATAAACACCATGTGCGTTTGCTGTAATTATTTTTTTTGTTTTAATACAGCAAAAGCTTTTTTTTAATAATTATGTGTTTTCTTAATATGCAAATATTTCCACTTTGGGGTACTTAGACACACAATTTTCTGCTACCAGAGCCTTCGTCTATTTCAAAGAAACCGTAAGCAGTAAGCTTGAAAAAAGGCCCTCTTAACCTTTAGCGGGAAAATGTGCTTAAATAAGTGTCGTAACAATAGAATCTCCATGCGCACGCAAACGTTAGCCCCAAAACACCGTGAAATAGCTCCTAATATTAGCAAATGTTTCTGCTATAGTTAGCACAACTTTTCCGCTAACTCTTAAGCAGCGCTGCAAAATTGGCCCAAGTTCCTGTCACCAGCCTGTCATGTTTTCAGATTAATTGCTTACCAGCTCACTGGGGGGTTCACTTCCAAAGTGAGTGCCTTGTTTCATCACCCCAGATGCATTACCATTAGACAATTTGCACAAAGTAAGTTTGTGTGCCATGACCCCTTTAACTTCCAACCCAAATTCTTGAACTTGAACTCCCAATGACAACTTGTGACTGAAATGGCAATCAAAACTAGAACTGTGTTTACAGGATGAACACAATTTACTTCATGTGAGTATTATGGTTTGGCAATGACTTAAAAATTGGGCCAACTTCGCCTCTAAATTGAATTACTGGGAAGCGAATCAAAATAAAATCAAACGGAAATATTCAAACTTTTAGTTTCATATCAACAGATTGTGTTTCGTAACCACAAACAGGCACCAGAAATTGGAAGCTTAAAGGTAATGTAGGATACACCATTTGCAGGCATCGAAAAGAATTTACTACCAATTTATTAAGAAATATCTTACTAATTTGAAAGTAACTACCAATGTTATGCATCCAGCAAGATGATTGAGCTATATGCTGTAATTGTTTTTAAAAAATTTACCAGAAAAAAAAATCAAAATCGCCAGACGGCAATAAAAAAAAAATAAAAAAAATAATAACACTTGCCCGATGCCGATTGAAACGAATGCCGTTTTTCGTGCTTTTCTCAGCATCCATGCTTGTAAAACTACGGACAGGTCAGTTAAATGATATTTTACCTCCCCACATCAACCAATTTCTGATAATTCCAAGCAATTGCCAATGGTGTATCCTACCTTTACACATCCACCCATTCCGGATAATTCAAGCAATTACCAATGGTGTATCCTACCTTTACATCCACCCATTCCGGATAATTCAAGCAATTACCAATGGTGTATCCTACCTTTACATCTACCCATTCCTGATAATTCAAGTAATTGCCAATGGTGTATCCTACCTTTACATCCACCCATTCCTAATATTTCAAGCAATTACCAATGATGTATCCGACCTTTACATTCACCCATTCCTGATAATTCAAGCAATTACCAATGGTGTATCCTACCTTTAAAATCACCCATTCCTGATAATTCAAGCAATTACCAATGGTGTATCCTACCTTTAAAATCACCCATTCCTGATAATTCAAGCAATTACCAATGGTGTATCCTACCTTTACATCCACCCATTCATGATAATTCAAGCAATTACCAACAGTGTATCCTACCTTTAAAATCACCCATTCCTGATAATTCAAGCAATTGCCAATGGTGTATCCTACCTTTACATCCACCCATTCATGATAATTCAAGCAATTACCAACAGTGTATCCTACCTTTAAAATCACCCATTCCTGATAATTCAAGCAATTACCAATGGTGTATCCTACCTTTACATCCACCCATTCATGATAATTCAAGCAATTACCAACAGTGTATCCTACCTTTAAAATCACCCATTCCTGATAATTCAAGCAATTACCAATGGTGTATCCTACCTTTAAAATCACCCATTCCTGATAATTCAAGCAATTGCCAATGGTGTATCCTACCTTTACATCCACCCATTCATGATAATTCAAGCAATTACCAACAGTGTATCCTACCTTTAAAATCACCCTAAGCCAAATACGAAGATCAAGCCAGGGATTTCAAAAGGCCCATAGTGCGACTTAACACTCATTTGGTGCTGTCAGGTCATTATCATATTGATACAGTCACACAGAATTGAGGACCAGTGTCTCCCAACACTTCCTTATAGGTGACACCAAAAAACATATGGGATACCAGTCTCTGGGAAAACATTAGTGCAAGGGATCAAGACAAAAGTGATCGATGTTCAGTCGTTAAAAAGTACTGGGTAAAGGGATGCAGGTTACCCAGTCTGTGACCCTCTATACATAGTTGACAAACAAAGTTAAAGGGATGCTATGTCCTGGAATCGCCCAATTGGGTGACTAAACGCATTTTGATTGAAATGATGTTAATCGGAAAGAGCATTTCGAAGTAGGATATAAACATCTGCACAACTTTCCTTTATAACTGGGCGTATTTTGTGTTTTTCTTGTGTAGAACGAGTTTCTGGGGTCACTTTTCTGACCCCCTAAACTTGAGCTGTTTGGGTGCGGTCGTGATTTCATGACAACGTACGTAACTGCGACGATGCTGCTATCTCGCAGACACGTACTACAGTGGAATCAAATATGGAATACAATCGTCTTTAGAAAAGACTAGCAGGATAGTTAACCCAGAAAACAACATTTCCAAGATGTGCAACTGGAGTACGCCTTGAGATATCTTGAGATAAGTGCACAAAGAAATCGGCAAGGCGGGAATTGAACCTGTGACCTCCGGAATACCGGACCGGCGCTCTACCAACTGAGCTATCTTGCCCTATGTTGGCGGTCTCCCAAATTGACAGTATCTTTTGGAATTATCTTGTACGAAAGTAATGGCCAAATGTAACCAACGGTACTGTAGGTACTCTAGCCAGACATATTTGTAATAGCTAGGCATTACTGGCAATGTGAGTATGTGACACGGCAATGTTTATACATCGATGCTTAGATTTGAAACTGTTGCAATAGAAACTATTATGTACAGTAGTCAGGCTTGCCACTGTGAGCGTGGCTCTGTAAAGTATAAAATCTGCACCTGTCACTCACGAGCCAATGGAGCATTACGCACCCCTCTGAGGACTGTAAATTTGTCAAAACACTGCACCAGGCGCCATGCCGGGGTCGTGTTGCCAGCACGCTAGTTCAACGGTGAGCAGGATTTCTCTAACTGCTGTCCAGCAATTCCTTGCGAAAGCTTCGAGTGTGTGTGGTAATGAATTAGGCATAATTAAAATACACTATTTGCTGGATGGATGGATGGATGGATGGATGGATGGATGGATGGATGTAGGGAATTATTAGTATTTAGAAACAAATTATTGCCATGATTTGTTTAAAACCCTTGCTCTTGTTTACACACTAATAACGCACTTCAATAGTCGCCCCCCCAAAAAAAAATAAAAAAAAAATGCTATGTTTTTTTTGCATGTTCCTCCAATGCACTCGAAGGAATGCCATAGGAAACAACAGGTCAACTTGGTCATGTATATGTGACCCACTCCACAAAAATGAGTTATATACATGGTTGGAAAGCCAACAACAAAATTTTTGGGGGGTTTATAAAAGAGCGCCATAGCCCCTTCCGTTCTGGAGATATGACGTGTTTACATATTGATTACTTCCTTGGAGCTTAAATTATTAAAACTACTGAGAAAACAGGCGTTGAAATAGCCGGCTCATTTGCAGTACAACAGAACGATGCACAAATATTTTGCAGGATGCCTAGAATCATTATTTAATGTCAAATAAGTAAGATATTTCGTTCTAATTCGGTATTAAACAAATTTGATAAGAGCAAATGGTGTATCCTACATGTACCTTTAACCCTGACGATCCCCATCCAGCCAAACTCCAACACACACAAGGGTTTGGTGGAGTCCAGCTGTTTAGTGAACAGTTTAATAGAACAGGGTGTTGGGATTTGCAAGGATGAGGAAGGTTCCTACCGGTAGTAAATCACCAAAACTTAAGGAGTTAGGGTTAATGCCTGGCTTCTGAATTTTTAGTCACCTGGCCGATTGGGCTATGGACAAAGTCCAACCCCAGCTTGTTATGGAACCCCAATGGCGCTGCAATACGAACTCAATGCTGATGTTAAACTGGCTAGGCATCACACCCCGAGATGGGTGGGTGTGCTGCATACTCGCCCAATTGGACAGTTGTTACGCATCGTCAAGATAGCAAAATTGCCTGACAAATTGCAGATTTACTTCCAGGGGCCAATTTCATTGCTTAGCATGAAAATTCTTCCATGACAAAAAAATTGCAGGTGATGTATATTGTTTGTGACTGGTATTCAGACGATTTTTGCTTAGCATTATTAAAAGCACGTGGAGTTTTGGCTGGTAACGTGGTTTTATTTTTTTCTTCTGAACAAGCTTTTTGTTTGCTAATCAAATTTGTGTGCTTAGCATTAGCAGAGCCATGAAATTGGTGCCTGGTCTACTCTGATACACACACATATTGGATCACGAGTCGGGTACAGCTCACATTTTATTCTATAATATAATAAAGATAAAAGTTGATGGTAGATCTGTGAATGTCCAAAATTCTTCCTCCTAGTCTATCAATAACTACAGCTGAATCACCGTTTATTTTTAAAACAAATTTGAGTTTAAAGTTGACCTTTAAAGTTTTTGAGGGGACTTTTTCAGCTTTGAGTTGACTTGTCGAGTTTTGAGTGGAATTTTCCCGTTTCGAGTTTAAGCGCTTAGTGTTGTTGTTATTCATCTTGTACCAAATTCGACATCCGGAAACTTCTCGGTAAGCACTTAAAGAGGGCAACCAAAATGACAACCAAAGCTGCCCGACAATGTCGCGTCACCAAGCCGCACGACGGTCTCATTCAAAGCGAACAGTTCCTTCCGAACATTATGAAATGAACACGCTATAGAGAATTGTCTGCGGTTTTACTGTACATTTGAACTAGACCAATACACCTCGACTTGGCTCCTGCACAATTTGTGCTTGTTGAGATCCGAGTAGACATTTTACGCTTCAAGTTGACCCTTCCGGCTTTTATGGGGGGGGGGGGGGGGACAGAGGAAGGGAAATATGCAACCATGAACTGCCCAGGACAAAAATATGCCACAGTGACAAATATACCCCAGCAGGAGCTAGGAATTAATTGACAGGGCCTTCATTGTCATTCACCTGCTGTGACTAGAAGCTGGCAGTAAGGTCTCAATGTTAATTGCTTTACAGTTGCAGCAATTTGTCAGTGAAGCAATCTTCAGGCCTCACAATAGTGTTATGTGCAAAGATGGACTTTGCCAAAAATGACTATCTAGTGTCTAGATAACCCCAGGCTTGTGTCAGGAGGATGTGCAATCAATACTGTGCACCTGTTTGGCCAAAATCAATTCCTCACAAGCCAATCAATCAATCAGCTTGGAGACCCAATGGCTGTATATTATACTACTTGTTTCCATCCACTAAAACAATCAGCGTTGATTAGTGTTTGGGTAAAAGGGATAATTCACTATCAGAATGATATTTCCGGTGAATCTTCACTACAAGATGGGTGGTACATGTAGTCTTCAATCTAAGATGTGCTTACTGTTCCGGTTTCAGCGCACGGCCTAATGTTATAGACTGTGCAGCGATCCGCGGCGCCCCAAGCACACTCCAATGTTAGTGGAGTCCAATAAAAACGTCTTGGTATTTTTGTATTGCAACAGGAGGGTTACTATTCTTTTAGATTTGTTTAGACTTATCGAGTTTTTAGTCGACTCTTAAAGTTTTTAGTCGACTCTTAAAGTTTTTAGTCGACTCTTCGAGTTTCGAATCGACTGAGTTTTGAGTCGCTTTTTCAGTTGGCTTTTTTGAGTTTCAAGTTGTCTTTTTTCAAGTTATTTGTTGTAATAAAAGGTTGATGAAGTGGCCCTGTTAAAAATAATTTGTTCCAATCAATAAACTTGTGTATGTTTTTTGCACTTAAAATGTGATTTTTTTGTTGTATAAGCCGTGTCGTGCTGTTTGCATGGAATTACCTTCAGATTATTTAGAATACAGTCAGTAATGTTACCACTTACCAGGTACCTGCATACTTTTTTAAACAGTGTTGTCTTTGTATATTTTGGTTACTTTTTTTAAACAGATGTTCAGTACAAAACGTGACTTTAGAAAGAAAAAAAAGGTCAGCAACAACTTTAGGAGAAAAAAATCCTTGATGTGCCAAAACATCAAGTCAGGTTTTCCAAACTTCAGCCTCAAATGGCAGAGGGGGTTCTAGCCAAAAACGTGACTGGGCTTGTTTGCAAAAGAGCAAAGGGTGACAAAGGGTTGGACTTTCTGAACTTGCTCAATTAGGAGTACAGGAAACAGTACACTGTAGGGGTGAAGAGATAGTGGTTCTACGCACTCAAAACTAAAGTGTTGAATCAACATCAGAAGTGACTACTCTTTAATAAAAGTTAGGATTCCATACATAAGACTCAAGTGTTGAATTCATCAGTTTAATGTTGATTCAACACTTTAGTTTATAAGCATGTAGGGTGCAGGCTCTAGGGTGCAAAGTTTCAGCTGTTTTCACACTACAGTCTCTAAACCCGGGTTGAATTCAACCCTGGGAAAACCCACTGCCGCCCCGGGTTGAGTTTTGGAAAAATGTTTTGCTCCGAGTTCATTCAGTTTAACCCTGTGTCGTTTTCAAAAATACTTTGTGCAAACTGAGCATATTTTCATCAGTTACTACCATTTTTAATCTGCAATTTTGATAGTTTCAACCCTGGTCTGGAGCAGTGTTGAGATTAACCCAGGTTAAAATCAATCTCGGGGGTTGACGCAGGACTTGTGACTGGACTTGTGACTGGACTTGTGACTAGACTTGCAGGGACTCGAATACAACTCTTGTTCCAATAGTGAAAGTCTTTTCATAGGCAAGACAACCGTACTGTCTAGTGTCAAGGTACCAGTAAGCAGACACTATATTCAGCCCAACTATTGATTTATGTAATTGGCTTCAACTGTGCAGGCAGTCTATAGAATCACCACTAGAGACAACTAAAGTTTCAATATTTTCAAAACTTGGGTTTCTTTTCCAGTTTTGACTTCTGTCACTAATCTTGGTTCATTGTGCAAGCAGGGACAAGAAGCAACCAACTGCAGCAGTAGAGGCCATACACGATGAATCAAATCCATTCTTACGAACTTTGGCAATGCTGTCCAAAGAATTCCAAGCATACCTTGCATGATGAAGTCGAATGCTACAAAAAGAAACAGATTGTAGCTAGGATTCGCGCTTTGCAGCTAAAAAGTCGCAGACAATGTCTTTCTAGATATTGGTCCTGCAGTCCGCAGTGCGAAGAGAACTGAACAGACATAGTTCTAGTTTGTTTGTTTTTTTCTTTTTTAGTAACCTAAACCCTATAGACTGTGTACACCTTTTTTTGCACAAGCATTTTTAATAGAAAGCAGCTGATCTATTATCCTTGCAGGTTACATTTGCTAGAAATTTATAGGTACAAACAGACATGTACAAATATACAAAATGTACTCATGTATGCTAGGAATTTCTTGGGTGGCAATCTTCTTGTTGGCAGCAACCTCTACTGTTGTGGCAGCTATAAATTAACTGCACTTATGGTAGCACTCATGGTCAGGCTGTAATATAGGGGTATAAAATCTAGTAATAGTCCTATATATTGACTGTGGTGAGTGTCACTGCCGCTGCATACTTTCCACTTTTTCGACTCTGTGGCTCCTAAGGAGAATCTCCTGCACAGTAATCAAGTCTTCTAAAGTGTTATATCCCTAACAAATGATAGGGCTCACAAAACTGTCTGCACCTTTGTCGTTTGGTTAAAAAAAAAGTTTGTATGTCAGCATTTTTCACCTAAAAGTATAGGTAGTGTTGGAGAAACCCCCACTTAAATCTGCAATGTCATATGGTAAACATGAGAATGAGGGTGTCTGTCTGTCATCAATACGTGTATATTATATCCTTGTCTTGTACATGTACCAAGACCTTGAAAGCCTTTAACCCTAACCCTCCAGGGTAATTTGGCTAAAACCCTGCCAGGCACAGCAACATGCATCATTTGTCAAAGTGACAACCCTGCCCAGTGCAGCAAGATCCATCAGGTCAGAAATCTCAAGGTGCCTCAGAGTCTCTGGTCACCCAACGCAGCGGAATCCATCTCTGGCATTGTTCAATGGGGACTAGCTCTCAATAGTCTTAGACTGTGGTGTTAATGCACTGGTGTTGACAAATAAATGCATCGTAGTGCACAAGACTTTTTGTCCTGATGCACTGTGCTGTATCTGGCAGGGTTAGGGCCCTACAAAGTGGAAATGCTCTGAAATTCAGCCTCAAATATTATAGCTGGTGACCTAAGTCTGAAGGACTTGTGATGGACTTGCAGGGACTACATCCACAACTTTGAAGCCGAGGTTGGATACAAAGCCTTGATTTTGAAAACCTCGGGGATCTGACACTGACCTCTTCTTGACTACCGCTAGGTTTGTTTTCCTAAAATTAAGGCACTGTTGGGCGGTTGCGCCTCAAGGGGTTAGGGGGAAAGAGGGGTTGGCCAAAGTATACACGTACTTTTTAGAAGAAATGTACATGGGTGGCAGGTGGTGTCAGTAGTATAGGCCAACCAGTACTAGTATCCCCCAGTCTTTCCACAACCTTTCCACAACTACTTTCGGCCTGGTAATTTATCACCACCCTCACGGTACGTTGATGTAAGTCTACCATGCGTTTTCATTGGACTTAAATATGTCATTCTGCAGAAAAGTTGTGGTACATTAACCAAAATAATCCAAGGAAGCTTTAGATTGAAAAATATTTTGGAAAATTTAAGGAGAGGAAACCCACCTTTTTATTTAATTGTTTTGAAAGATCCCGTACTAGTAGTATGATCTCACAGCTTAGCCTCAAGGATTTTCTCAAAACAATAATAAGGAAATAAATGGCCAGTTTCAAATAAGTACGCTCACTGCAAGACCCCAAAAACGTGAAAATCATTTGTTGGAACCTAAAACATGAAAATACAATAGGTCCTATTGTTTACTTTTCAACAATAGAAAATAAGCAACAAATGCTACAGTACATGTACCTAGTATCTCAATTCATCAACACTCCCTCACCAGACAACAGATCTTCCTGTTATTCTATGAATGAGGTTTGACAGACAGGACCTGCCCAGGGGCGGATAAACCACCAACACACACACCAGGGTCTAGTCAAGACAGACATGACCCTGGGCCCCAATTTCCAGAACAAGTACTTCATGAATGGGTTGTGACACTTGGGACCAGTCTTGTTGATTTAGTTATGGGGTCTTTCCCCTGGTGCAGTGATTCATGGGGTGAGTAATGCAGGTGATAATCTAGGGGGGTTTGGAGGGGGTAGACCTTGTTTCCTTCTGCACCCATGCTGAGGGGTTTATGTGGACGGACAGGCCAGGAAGTGTGACTTTAATATTTTTGTATGCTTTAACTTGATGACCAATAATGCCAGCAGCTGGACTATAGACTCTGTGCACAAGTACTGGTAAGTAGGCACACACGGAGTTATGGGGAGAGGTTCTTTTGTTTGAAAAAGACAGACCGAGTAGTGGGGACATTTTCGAGTTCCCATAGCGCGGTGGGTCTTCAGTAAAGGTAGAACAAGGTAAAATTGGGTTAGGGTATAATGAAAGAAAATGTAGAAGAGAACAAATTTGGGTGATGCTGAAAAATACAGTCGGAGGCAAACTTCGCATGTTCCTGTTTCACCAAAATTCAACAAAGGACAAAACAAGGGTGGAGCTTGTGATGCACTTACCCACACAGCGTACACCTTGCGCAGTCCTCTGGAGCTGAAAGCCAGCAGGACACGTTGGGCTCCCAGGGAAGTTGACTGGTCCAGGGTCCGGCATGCCCCCAATGCAGGTACTGCAACCTGCAACAATGAAGAGCCAAGTCGGTTCAAGCAGTTCACCAGCAAATTGACCTTTTATTGATTTATTTCATTCAACATTCAATGGTGATATACCGATTACAGGAGGGATATAAGTGAGAGAAGACAATGTGAACAAGTTACAGTTTTAGAGGTGGGGAGGGGGAACCCCAGAAGAATATCCTAGGGGAAACCAACAGAATCAGGCAGGGACCGAAAACCAATCCACATATTGGCCAAGGTGGGGTTCTAACCCGAGTCATAGTGGTGGAAGGCGAGGAAAGAACCGCTTCGCCAACACGACTTCCCTATCGCTGTTCATTACCATCATCCAATCATGTAATGATGTGCAAAGGCTTCTGTGCAGTCATGCGTATGATCCGGGGCATTGAGAATTAATACCGGCGTCAAGGGGTTAAGTTATCACTGGACTTGATACAATATCCATTCTTTTTTTCTTTTTTTACCTCCGTTATCAGAGCATGTCCGTCTGTTGCTCATCAATTGTCCCGAGGAGCAGGAGCACTGGTATCCTCCCAGCGTGTTTCTGCAGTTCTGCTGGCACAGCGATGAATATCTTGAGCACTCATCCACATCTTAGGAAACAAAACACAAGTAGTGAACTATTACATTTGAAATTGCCATACCCTTAATAAAGGGAGGTTATTTCGAAAGATGCGTCTCAGAGATCGTTTTAGGAATTGCTGCACAATGGACGTAAGTGTGCAGCTGTCAGACAGGCCGTGTGCTACGGCGTAGCACAACTGACAACAGCAATCCGGATGGATTAGCGGGCCGCGGCCGCGGCCGCGGCCACTCAAATTCAAATTTCAAATTTCAAAATTCAAAAACAAATCACATGTAAACATGAATTACCTCTGCAACTTCTTCTATCCGATGACAGCATGTACCCCGGTGGGCATGTGCAGCTGGTCGCCCCGTTAGCGGTGGTCCCGCACGCATACCGACACCCTAACGTGCTGCAGGAGGAACCCCCTGCACTGGTGGAGTAGGACGGCCTAGTCTGGTACCCTGGTACAGAGTGGGTCTGGTAACCCTGAATGCCGCTGGTTTGGTAGCCTGCGCCGTAGCGGGGGGCCGAGACTGGCTGGGAAGTCTGCCGGCTCATGGGGGCATACTGGGTCTGGCTGTAGGGGTGCACTGGAGGGAGATGAGAAACAAGACACGAGTACTAAGGCGAATTTGTTTTCAGGAGCTTGGTTGTGCATGAATGTATATTCATGAGAAAGAACAATGGCAAATCAGCTACATTAAAGGTCTGTAAAGAACGGCTGTCCTCAACCAACTCGTTAATAGTCTAATAGTCTAGAGAGCAAGAGATGAGCTATGGATCGAAAGGTCTGTGGTTTGAATCCGGCTATCGTTAACATTTATCAATTTCTTCGCCAAATGTGACCCGCTCCATCGTAATCAGAAATAAGTCGCTGAGGCCATTTTACGCAATCGGCTGTTGAAGTGAACGCATGGGTGAAAATCGTGTCCAAGTCGATTTTCTGAACATTGTATATTTAGGAAATGTAGTTATAACAGATTATTGTCATTAATGTTTTGTATGTAAAAACGATCAATAAAGATGAAAATGAAGAGGATTTGTGTGCGCTGTCCGTATGTTTTTGTTCATTTTGTTCATTTCAAAGCTGTTTTTCTCGGAATGTGGATTCGGCAAATAAATATACACCTATCATCTTCATCAGACCATAACTCGTTAACCTAAACAGATCCACACTTGTGATGGGTATCAATCGAAAGTTTATGCAATTCCCTTTCTCACCATGTGCATATCTCAAAAGGTCATTTTGCGACTTATTCCTGATTACGATGGAGCGGGTCACAAATGTTCTTGTGGATTATTTTAGTCACAGAGCAAGGCTAAAGGGAAACTGGGTTAGGTTACCAAAGTGCCCTAAAAAAAAAATGTAAAAAAAAGAACCACTACACCAGATAGTTTACAAGGACTTCCCGTAAATGCACACCCTATACAGTAATTAACCAGAAAATTTTGTTGGCCAAATTCCAGACCTCAAATTTTTCATTGCCACTTTGCCACAGCTGAAGCAAGATATAGGGTGGAGGGACACCCACCCAGCACAGTAAATCAAGTTGAAAGTTATTTTTTAAAGCTGTCCCTGGTTGTGGTACGTTCAAAAACACTGTGAAAATGTTGTAGAAAAGTATGAACAGTTTCCCGCTTAAGAAAAAGTGTGAAAAAGTATAAAAAGCCTTTCCCATTCTAAGGTTAACTTTCAATTGCATTGCACTGTACTGTACTTGCCCATGAAGCCCATTTAGTTTCTCCATTGAACTTACAAGCCCAAAACATGTGGGAAAGATTAACGACAACAAAATACGGTACAAACAAATCTTTTCTTAGATACACATACAAATAATTGGTTTTCCTATAATGACCATTCCGTATGTAGGCTGTGTGTGTGATTTCCTTTACACCAGCAAACGTGTACTTATTTCCTATGTCGATGATGGTGGACACATCTGGCAAAGTGCACAGTGGGTGAACTTACCACAAGTAACAAGAAAAAAGTACAAACCCAAAGTTAATGGGTTTTAGGTATTAACAATTGATGCATTGTTAGTTTATGTAATTTGTTTTCCATTAAATTATTGGCAAGCTGCTATAGGGGTTTACTGGTATACATGTTGTTGATTTGTCAAGGTTGGTGACCAAAAAGGCAAGACAAACAAAACTCCTGCAACAGATTATTAGCCGAACTTCTTAACAAACAGCTTTAACCCTAACAATCCCCATCTAGTCAAACTCCAACACCAGGTTTTGTTGGGATCTGTTTATAGAATAGGTACTTGTCCCCCGTTTTTTACACTGGGTAATTAGGCAAACCTCCAGAATCAGAGTTCGAGACCTGCGCACGTATTCGAAACTGAGACCAGCCTTCCGAGACCAGCCCACCGAGACAAACCCTCCGAGATCACCCCTTCGAGACCAGCCCTCCGAGACCAGCCTTCCGAGGCCAGCCCTCCGAGACCCGAAACTTTGCTTGGACCAGACTGAGACCGAGAATGAGCGACCTAAAAAAAAATGGTGTGCAACAGCATGCGTAGTAGTCGCAAACCTGGTTCATTTGACAAACGGTACGCAAAGAACATCTTGAGAGTTTTACTTTGCATTAGGGCATGACACACCGGTAATATAATAATTAAATTTATGAAGCAGAGTGTCCACCAGACATGTGCCTAAGGTGCTATCGTACATGTTGTTACTGTAATTGTGGAGGAGCTACCCTCGTTTCGACAATAACCGGGCACTTAAAAGGTAGGATACACCATTTGCAGTACCAAATTATTAAGAAATATTTAACTTATATGAAAGTAAAAATAAAAATGATTGCGCTAGATATCCTGTAATTGTTCCAAATTGAATTTTATAAAAAAAAAAATTACAAAAAAATAAACATAAGAATTAGTGATCGGCGCCAGTTGAAAACGAATGCTGTTTTTCTTGCTTTTCTTGGCATCCATGATTGTAAAACTTCGGACAGGTTCGTTAAACGATATTTACTATAAAATACGACCCCCAAATCCACCCATTCATGATAATTCAAGCAATTACCAATAGTGTATCCTACCTTTAAACCAAGAGATGGTTCTTGTTAATGGTTTTTTGTTTTCAACAATGAGCTTCAGGCGAATTATTAGCGCCCGAGGTTGAACTTCCTGTCTGGCTTATTAGACAGATCAAGGAAAAAAAGGTTGGATAACAGGAAAACCGCTCTGGGAATCAAAGTCAAGTTGATGGTAACCATCTTGTATTGCCATGGGATTGGGGAGGCAAATTTGGTCAAAACATCCGTAGACGGGGAATCAGTCCTACCTGTTTGATACCAGAGTGATTAATGAGGTCTGAAAAGAAATGCACACATTGTACAAGGTGCTCCTTCCCTGTTGAAGGAAGTATGCACCATTTGCACCATTTGCAACCATCAACACAAAAAGTACTCAATTATTGTGAAATTGTTCG
Source organism: Crossaster papposus (assembly GCA_037893245.1). Classification (NCBI taxonomy): domain Eukaryota; kingdom Metazoa; phylum Echinodermata; class Asteroidea; order Velatida; family Solasteridae; genus Crossaster; species Crossaster papposus. The sequence continues at coordinate 32,822 of JBAIAA010000955.1, forward strand.
GAATAATTATAGGATATCTAGCGCAATCATTTTGCTGTATGCCTACAATAATTATTTACTTTCAAATAAGTAAGATATTTCATAAGAATTTGATAGTAATTTTTTTTCGTTATTTTATCTGCAAATGGTGTATCCTACCTTTTAAATAAAAATGTAGGGGACTGGGGACGTTTATTGATGGCCGGGAAAGAATGCCTACCAACTTTCTTTTTACTCGTCATCAATCCAAACTATACCACTCCCCTCAGCTAGAGCGGGCACCCATCTAGTGTACATAAAATGTCAGTGTCAAGTAAATATGTTTGCATGTGCATCTCCTGAATTTTCCACTTTTGCACACTGACAGCAACATTTGTTGGCATGTCTCCTTTCATTGCTGATCTTGGCAACAGCTTGATAAACACTGGAACATAAATGATTGATTGGCAAAAGGTTTGGGGTCACCCAGGTCACCAGACTGCCCAGAAATTGAAAGCTTCCGCATATTTCACTACCAAAACATGGGACATTAATGTAGAATGCGTGCATGGACGGCGTGTTAGCACAAATTGGCCAGACGTACAGAGTACATGTAGCAGAACTTTGCCAGCAATTGTGGTGGTTGATGGAGAGATAGAGGGGTGGAGGGGTTGTTGGACTTCGGGGAAGGGAGAGAGGGTCGAAAAGAAAGGGGGTGGAGGGAGATGGGCGGCGAGTGGGGAAGGGAGGAGTGGTTACAAACTTTTTAAAATAATAATTGAGTACTTTTGATGACATTTTTACTTAACCCTGCCAGATGCAGCGCAGTGCATCAGGTAAAAAAGTCTGGTGCACTTTGATGCATTCAGCTGCCAACACCAGTGCATAAACGACCACAGTCTAAGACTATTGAGAGCTAATCCTCATTAAACAATGACAGAGATGAATTCTGCTGCATTTGGCACAGTGACCACAGACTCTGAAGTAGTTTGACCTTGAGATTTCTGACCTGATGGATCTCGCTACACTCTGCAGCCATACCAAGTCGCTTTGACAAATGAATATGATGCAATCTAAGGCATTTGGCAGGAAGCTCACAGAAAAACCTGTGGGTGTTATGGCTAATGTACTGAATTTATAGAAAATAGAAAATCGGGACAGTGCACTTTGCAACAATTTTTAACCAGAACTTTCGCGTTGGAGGACGTGTACACATACACAAAGTTGTTACTGAATTTAAAATGGATGACGAATAAACACGAAATGAGCGAGAATGAGAGTATCTGTCAGCGACCTGCTTGTAGCAAGCGAGGCTGGAAATATCAGGGTGTGCAGACAGGTTCTATAAGCGATCGGTGTTGTTGTTGTTGTTGTTGTTGTTGTTGTTGTTGTTGTACCAAATTTTACATCCGGGAACTTCTAAGTAAAAGACGCAATCTGTACAATAACTTTATAAGACTTGGTCTGGGGATCTGGTCTGGTCTGGTCTGGTCTGGTCTGGTCTACTCTGGTCTGGGCTGTAGCACAGAGTACTAAAGAAATGTGTGGTCACTGCAACCATAGATGCTGCAACAGTCTTTCTCCTAGCTGGCCATTGTCTATGGAGGAGATGTAGAATTAAGAAGTAAGTTTAGCGGAAGCCCACTGGCCCAGATTTGCGGACGAGAGGGTTGTATAACTGGTATCAGTTTCCAAGGCAATTGAACTAGACCAATACACAACGATGACGCGGCTTCTGCAGGAATTTGTACTTGTTTCTTCTTCATACCTGGGTAAGAAGTTCTGGTGTAAGCTGGTGCAGTGCGTTGGCAAGTTGTCGTCCCGTAAGCCGTCTTTTGACATCTGGTGCAGGTGTTAGGGGCGCTGCATGCACCCTCCCCGCAGGAGCCCCGACACACAGCTGCAAATGTGATAAGGATTGAGATTTTTTTAAGATGGAGCACAGATGTGTGTAGTAAGATGCAGTATATAAATACAGGTCACGGTCAAGGTCAATCTTGGAAAATATTCAATAGTTAAAAGTAGGATCCAGCGATCGATTGGATACAATTCTCAGAACAATTACAGGATATCTAGCGCAATCATTTTGCTGGATGCCTAGAATCATTAGTTACTTTCAAATAAGTAGGATAATTCTTAATAATTTGATACTACATTTGTTTCGATATCTTCAAATAGTGTACCCTACGTTTAAAGTTGATCTACGGTATCTGTGGTATATTGCAGAACCGAACTAAAATTCCCTAAACACAGCACTAACAAACTGAATCCAACTGACCCACAAGCCAAGCCAAACTGAATTGATGTTCAGACACTAGACAAATCTTCGGTTGACCTTTGTTTACAAATAATGTCTTTCTCTGAGATTCAAAAAGTCTGACAAATTTTATGTACCTGGCTTCAACCCTGTTGCAGCATTATAACCATGCCACCATAACCCCCTGTGTGCAGCTTATTTGGAAGCCAGTGGCTAGTTGGTCAAGGTCAGTGACTTGCACAAGGGTCAAGAAAACTGGGGAGTCTGGTTTCTGCATTACTGTCACTTGCCCCAAAATGGGCTCCTGCAGCTCAATTTGTTTTAAGCAGGTGAATCAATGCAAACAGTGTGCTCTTATGGTTATTAGTAATTGCTTGAATTGTCAGGAATGGGTGGGTTTGGGGGTTGTATTTTATAGTATAGATGTTGAAAAAAAAAAGCAATAAAAACGACGATCATTTTTAACTGATGTCGGGCAGTTGTTCTTGTTGTTGTTCTTGTTGTTGTTCTTGTTGTTGTTCTTGTTGTTGTTCTTGTTGTTGTTCTTGTTGTTGTTCTTGTTGTTGTTCTTGATGTTGTTCTTAATGTTGTTCTTAATGTTGTTCTTGTTGTTGTTGTTGTTGTTGTTTTTTCGCATTCGCCATTCGGCGATCGTGAATTTTCAAAAATAAAATTCGGAGCAATAATACAGGATATCTAGCGCAATAATTTTGCTAATTTAACTACATTGTAGTAAGATATTTCCTAATAATTCAGCAGTACATTATTTTTTCTCGATATCTGCAAATGGTGTATCCTGCCAGGACTTTTAACACTTTGATTTCAATTTGATTTCAAAATGATGGATACTGTTCAGTCTTGAACTTGACAATTTCAGATTCTAAGTTTGACCCTGTACAATGCACTATACCCTTCTTATTGGAATCCATACAACAAGTCACAAGTTGGGAATAAATGGGTAATTGTTTCAGCATCTGCAAAACAGATGTTTTGGGTTACTATGCACCTCAGAGTATTCTCGGATGAAGTCCAAAATAATCAATCCAAAACGGAGTTCACAGTTCTTTGTTTAAAGGAAAACACAAGCGATTGTTGCCTTGATGTCTAGCTTAAAGGTAGAATAAACAATTTGCAGATATTAAAACATTTTAATTGAAAGTAAATAATGATTGTAGGTATCAAGCAAAATGATTGCGCTAGATATTCTATAACTGTTCTGAAAAATTGAATTTGATTAAAAAAACTTCACGATCGTCAGACGGGAACATGGCAAAAGTTTACATAAGATTACCATGGCAACTTACGAGTAAGGCATAATCCACTTCCCGGGTTGGGCTTCCATCCTGGACAACAAATGTATCTTCCCTGAGAACGACAGACGTGTAGACCTCTGCAAATACAACGGATAACAGCTTGCTGTAGTTAACAAATCAATGTTACTTGGAAGTCAGGTGGGCGTAGCGGTTCTTTTCTCGCCTTCAACCACTATGACCCGGGTTCAATATGCGAATTGGGTTTTCAGTCCCTGCCGGACTTCTTGTTTTTTCCCCCCCAGGATATTTTTCTGGGGTTTTCCTCCCACCTCTAAAACTGTACATTCTTCTCATTGTCTCATCTCTGCAGGTTTCTTCAGGCTTGGGAGCTACAGCGCCTTGGGTGATTTTGAGGGAACCTTGGTTTCATTACCAGAAATATAATAATAATAAGAATAATAATAATGCTAATAATAATAGTATTATTGTGTAGACCTTAATGAACAATTTGAACATAAATTTTCGAGATTTAAATTTTGAGGTGAGTTTTTTTTAGTTTAACAAGTAGCTATTTTTAACAATTGTTTTTTGTTATATCCATACAACCCGAAAATGTACATCTCTATACCCAATAGCTGACATGATGATTAGGGTCTAACCCTTGCTCTATGAGAGTTGTTTATTGCATGGCAGTGGTACATGCACTCCAGCTACAGCTAGCTGTGTTCATAGAAGCTACCTCTATGATAGCAGTAAATACAATGTACACTGTACACCTGGTAGCAATTTTGTTGGCGAATATTGAACTTGTGCGTTGAAATGTAAACAAGAGCAAGGGACAGGGTTAATTAAATTTTATAGCGAAACCAACTCAACAAATAGTACAACTCTATAAAAACCCAAATTTTGATGATTTATTTCACATTATTAGGAACATATGGCCTTGAGGAAGAATCTTGACAGGGCAAGCTGTATTTCAATGTTATTGCTACATACAGTACATGTAGGCTAGGCGTGCATGATTCAGCCCACACACTAAAGACACTATTCCTAGTCACCCACTCAGCAAAAAGCCCCAGGTAAGAAAATACTAACTGTTGTCAATGTACATCATCCCAGGTCAGAAATGTCACCCTGCACGGTTCCACCGAAGTGCCACCCAGGAATAAACCCTCTTGTCCCCCACTACTTGCTGCAAGTGCATAACTGCCTGGAGGAAAGACCCTAGAGTTTACTTATTCAAAGTCCCTGAGGAGGCCCAATGGGGCCAATCATGTGTGATTGCATGTTACAGATGTCATATATAGAGCTCAGTTAGGACTAGATTCAGTTTAAAGGTAGGGTACACGAAAAGGTTGAAAACGAATGTTGTTTTTCTTGCTTTTTTCTCGGTATCCATGATTTTCTAGGTTTTTAGATCTTCGTGCACAGTGTCAGCAGTTTTTGAGTTAGACCAACAAGTATTTCTTTTTAGGGTTGGGTGTCCTACCAGGAATGAAGTAAATGTGGTTAAACCAAACAGATTTTTTGTTCTGCAGCAAAACAAATACAAAATATATTTTTTGAACTTTATGACATACATACACACACTCAAGACTGAGGTTGTGACAGACTGATAATGTAGCATTTTGTTAATACAAGTCTGTTCCGTGTTCACACCAGGTTGCGCAGACAATAATACAAACATAAACTTAGCATTTCATGCACCATTGACCAACAAGGTTACCAAAACGTACCCATGGCTAAAATAAACAATTCTTGTAATTGTAATTGTCACCAGATTTGACTCTACTAGAGTTTGTGCAAAAATGACAGACAATGTGTAGAGTCCTTGAACTTCTGGGCAATATCCCTTGATGCACTTCCACTCAATATTTTTTTTAAACCTGTTTTTCCCTGCAATCGTAAAACTAATTTCAGTTTCTTACAGATTCTAGCAAAACACCGTGTAATAGTGGGGGTTTTTAAGCCTAAACCCTGAGGGTGTATGAAAATTCATATTGAAATTGATGGATTAAACACTGTGAGGGGCCTAACCATAATGTTCATCGTTTTATTAAAATAAAATATTTTTGTATCAAGTAAAAAAATATAAATCTGGAAAATTAGAGAGTAAATTTTCTATGTTACAGTCTTTTAGAAATTTTGAGCATAGTATACAGGGGTGGGAGTTTATGGTAGACACAATGCTCAATAACTCTGCGATAAACTAGTCTAAAGATATCAATATACCAAGCTCCAAAAAACCAAAACAAACGAGGAATCGTCGTTTTTTTCTCTCTTTAAAAAAAAAAAATTTGGACGATAAACATGTTTTGGCCTACTAATTTTAGTATTTCTTCATTATTATTAGTATTACCTAAAGAATCCGTAAAATCAATTTGGTGCAGTGTGTACATGTATGATGTAGGGCCAGTAAACAGATTAACCTCCAACCATGCTCATTAGAAATTGCTGTTTTAATCCATAATAAACAAAAAACAATCAACTCAAAATTTACCAATCTGCAAGATGCCACTTTGGCAGGAAGTCCTGCTATTTATAGTTTGTGTGTACATATGGCAGTGCACCAGACATTCTAACCTTGAACAAAGGTTAAAGACATTAAACAGGGGTGTCCCTGTCTGTCAGCTAGGTGGCCATGTACATCCTGATAATGATCAAGAATGGATTTCTGGTGGGACACCAATGTTTTCTTTGGAATAGTCCCAGACAGTGGTAGCTGCAAGCAGGCTGTGCCGTGGGGTATCACGCCCCACAATGCAGGTCAACCAACATCCTCCTGTTTAGGCTTCAGAAACAAGTTGAGGTGCTTTCTCCTAAATCTAAACCTTTATTCATTGATTTTCTTCATAGATTTCCTTAAGCGCAGCAAGCGGTGCCAAGGAAAAGAACGTTAGCATCCCAGGCACGCAAAAATGGTATATAACTTTTATGTGCTGCTATTTCTAAATTAAACATTACATAAGGCTGTAATTTTTGACTTGTGAATGTTGTAAACATTTCAAATAGTACTGCGCATTTGTTATTTGAAACTGTTACCTAAATTTTTTGAAAAATATTACTTATAATTAAGAGGTTTATATTTATGTTAACAACGTTTTGCCGGGACCTCATCCCATATAACCCATAAGAGCATTTGTAGAAGAAAAAGACAAACATTAACGACAGTCGGATTCGAACCACAGACCTTTCGATCTATAGCTCTCTCCTCTTTACCAACTATGCTTATCGGCGAGTTGGTTGAGGAAACCGTTCTTTATAATTCTTTATAGTTGCCATTGCTCTTACTCATGAATATGCATTCACGCACCACCCAGCTCCTGAAAAAAATAACCCAAACCGCTACACAGGTTAGTATTAAGTTTCTTCCAAGAAACTTAATCCTAACGACCTTAGCCGGGGAACAATCTTTGCTGCAAGTGCAAGCTCATTATCGTCCCACTGATGCGGGAAGGTAAACGCACTTGTAGCAAGTTTTGTTGAACCACAACGTTTGAAAAAGTTGATCCACGAACCCGGGTTATAGTGGTGGAAGGCGAAGAAAGAACTGCTGACTCCCTTAAGAAGAACCCGACTCTTCTAAAAATCCAGGCCAAATACTTCCTCGAAAAAAGTCTACTGCCTGCACCACAGACAACCACAGACAGGTCATAAAAACCAAGAGGATGTGATAACACCTGGACTTCACACGAACAGTGGGGACATGAGAATCTGCCAAGGTCTGTGGCACTGGAAGGATGTACATTACTGGGTTCAAGTCCGCATAATAATGCCGGTTGTAATAATTTTTAACAAATATTTATGTATGAATCTGCCGTGCGTGCGTGTAAAAGTGCTTTGCAAGTATATTGTATAAACACCCGTACCCCTACTATTCCTTTAGAATTACCCTGAAAGATGGGAAAATACCAGTAGTATAAAAATACTGCATGGTTTGAGCATGGACAAAAAAGTGGTGTGTCCAATCCCCCCCCCCCCCCCCCCCCCCCCCCCCCCCCCCCCCCCCCCCTACTTCCGCCGTCCATGGAGCCATCATCAGTGCCTGGGTTTTGTGTTCAAAACAATTACCTTTTGTAGTGTTTATAACCAGTCTGCCAAATCCTGTTCACCTTGGTAAGAATTAAACTTTCTTCTTCGTAGGCTAACCTGGCCTGTTGTTTGGTATTTCAATGAAGGTCAACCAATTCAAAAATGTTTAAAAGACATTAAACTGGGACTGACATTTTTGTTAGGCCCCAGGTTTTTTTTCTCGACTCGCCACAACAACGTAGACTTTATACACAACAAGTAGCGGCACTCCCAGTCCCAAGGAGCGAATTATATATAAGAATCTCAAAATTGAAACATTCTAAAAAAATGACTTACCTAACGTTCGTTTGCACCATCCGTTTAACTCGCCTTCCACTCGTTTCTACCTCGATTCCATCCCCCAAAACAGTTCCAGCGAGCACAAGGGCACACAACAGCAACCGAGTAAAACCATATGCCGACCTAACGGCGTTTAAATTCACATTAATTACCCGCCAAGTCCGACAGGTTTGGCTGACTAAGAAATCGGCCATGGCTGGTAGTGGTACACACGCACGTACAAACGCTGTACGCCCGGTGCAAAAAAGTGCACAAAACTACGGCCGAGTACAATTTCACTTTCGTCTGCAGAACTCGACACTAAATAATCCAGAGAAAACACCTCGTACAAAATTCCAGCCGCTCCCAAAACGTCAAAAGCTGACTCAATAGTCAGAAACTCGCCGAAACTCGCAAATAATTATCCAGAATCGGGAAATTTTGTCTGCAAATCCGCGAGAAATATAATCGGTTTCACCAGGCCCAAAATGTTGGGGCACGAACCGCTTCTCTTGACAGCTTCTGAAAGATTGCTGTGCGCGCGCATGGCCAACCAAAGTGTATGTACCGTGCGGCGGGTGGTGGGTCGGTTGTCAAACACGTGGGATGAACAGGTACACGTATTACGTGCATGCACCTTTCTTCTCAGTGTACTACATGTACACTAATGATTCATCAAAAGAACATCCCCCTACAATAATCTGCGGTTTTCCTGGATCCTAATCTCGTTGATTAAATTGAGCAATCTTAATACAATTACAAAGGAGCTCAGATAAAAGATGACAGTTTTTTTCTTCTTTTTCTTAGCTAGATCCAATTATAAATTAACAAAACTTAAAAGTTTATTTGTGTATTCAAACCTACAGGGATTTTCTCCGAAGAAGGCGTGGCCTCCCAGAGTAGGTTACGCCGTTGAAATCGTTTAGGCCGAGGTGTGTACGTGGTCTATGCCCCTAAATCCTATAAGGAAGAAACGTATTAAAGGATTTGACCTTGTTTCTGAGAAATAAGTCACGTTTTGGGAGAATTTTCTCTCCAAAAATTGCTTCCGAACTAATGTAAGAAAGGTACATGTGTGTTTTATTCCATTGAAAAAAAAGTGAGAAAAAGCACAAAGATTCAGTAATAACCATTTATTGTTTATTACCGTAGAGTGGGATAGAATTGGCACCCAAAGGTAACTTTGGCATTAAGAATAGAAACAAATAATATCATTTTTTCCAGTTCGCGTATCAAAATCAATTGGGGACTGCGAGTTCACGGGCCATGTGCTGACGCAAGAGGGCAGTATAGGGTTTTTGCATGTACCGTGACACCTGCGTGACAACATCTAAGCTGGACGCGACATGGATACTTTTATCGTTGCAGTCGTCGTTCTGAAAATAGGCCGCGTCACAGAACACACGCGTATTGCGAACGTGCGCCCTTCCCGCTCACGCCACGCCAGCGATGAGCGTTTCGCGTACTTGCACATTCCATACGCGGATCAATTTTCATAACTGTTTTGAAAACGTATGTCATGTCTATATAGGTTGTATTTAGACGTCTATTGTGCATGTACCTTTGCTCACACTAACACTGAGCAACACTAATAAACTGACATAACTACAGATTATCGAGAAACAGAATTAACTGGGCAAGGAGGACACTTTTACCTGTACCTAGGTAATTGTGTTCCATTTCTACGCGCTTTACTAGACTTTTGGGTGCACGTCTTACTACCGATGAGAGCATTGGATTCCGGTTGTTATGAATAATGCATACGCGTAAAAAGTGAATGGAAAGTTGCTACATTTTGTCGTATGGAGAATTTGCACACCTTTAAATCGGTGATGCGTTCATTTTTTGACGATCGGCGATGGACTTTCATTAAAAACCATAAATGTGAAGTGTTCTTTTGGAAAATAGTCAATGGGCTTAGAGGGCCTATAATAGTTTTTAAAAAGGTACAATTTTAGATAAAAAACATATGCATTTGTTGTTTTTGTCATCGTAAACTTTTCCCCTTTTTGCTAAAAACTGCACTTCTTCATCCATAAAAGTGAAATACAATTCGGAATGTTGCTTTTTATTTATTGCTTAAACTGCTAAGACCAAAATCAGAACATAAAATGACATAAGTTTAAATTAATGTCGTTTTATTTTGTAATTTCTTTTTTGCCCACCCCCTAATTATAAATAGTGTCTCCGCACCCAAAAAATGTTAGTTTGTTTAAAAGTTGTGGTTTTTCATGTAATTCGAACGCCCCGCTCACAAAAACGTAGAATAAATGGCTATTCAATTGTGCATTGTCATTTTGCCGAAAAACAATACACTGAAAATACTCTACTGGGGGTAAGAAAAAATGGCATCAAGTGAATTTGGGTTTGAGGGAGTTTCATGAACAATTCCTGAAATTTTCAAAGAATGTAGGCCCCACTAGAAATTGCACACGGGACATGTTTTTTTACCACAACCAAACAGAGTAAAAGACTCATTTATTACCAATACTCGTAAAATGTTGACAAATCCCCTTGAAAAATACCAATTGCCAATTAAACCTCAGTATTACGATTCTGAATAATTCTGGTGACATACGCTCCTGTTTTGTACAAAGTAATTTGTGGTCATATCATTTGACAGCCTCGGTTTATGGTTTTAATGAATAATCATGAGTAGCTTCTGTTCTTAATAATGTAGATTCAATGTTAATTTTAAACGCAAACAAAATTACAACAACAGTACTTTACTCCTGTTTTACGGCCAAATGGCGAAATATTTGTGGAAATTAGTCAAATAGTCATCTTTAAAACCAAATGAGTAAATTCAGAAATTGTAAAATCTGTTGAAAAGCCAAAAGCATTGTCTATCTATTTATTTCCTAAATTCTTGCCTAAAATGTATTAAAACAAAATAACAAATGAAGAGGTAAAATTTAAGAGGAGTAGAAAGTTGCACAAAACGACATTGAGTCGCCTATTTAGGCTGCGCAGAGGAGCAGTTCGTGACCTCGCAAGCCGCTGGGTGGTCTCTCTGCATCCAATGACACCACGGCTACCGGGCGGGCGCAGTCGCTCGGCACGCTCACGTCCCGAAGGTCGTTATCAATGCAAATGTTGAGCTTCCAGACGAACATGTTTTGCCCATCTAACTCCATGTCTGCACAGACGCGGTAGGCGTCACCGGCAACTTGTTCCTCTGATGACAACAGTTAAGGGAATACAAAGAGAACTGCGATATACTCTCCATATAAAATGCTGGGAAGTTTAATGTATAAAGTTGTCTTCTCGTTACTGGCAGCCATGCAAGACAATGGCTCTCACTAAATAGGCTTAGAATCAATAAAATATAATTCCATGAAGTATTTATCAATAAAATATGAATAAATTAAATCAATAATATCAATGAAATCCATGGATTCCATGGAATCAGTGGAATCAATCCACTATTAACTAGTTCGCGCCTGGATTATTTTAACATCACCGAGCCGAGGCAAGGAATTATTTTTAACGAAACTCGATTCGAGGCGGGTTTAGGCCGCTGGTACCGGGAAGCACACCCATGCATTTCCAGCCTTGCCCGCTGCTGACAGACATTTCCGGCCTTGCTCGTGTCTTGTTTATGTGTCATCCGTTTTGAATCTGGGGAAAACTTTGCGTGTATATACGTTATCCGGCGCGAACTGGTTAATACACCTGTATATCGCTCAACACGTCACTACTAACCTTGAAATATAATCTTGTCGTCCATCAATCCCATCTGGGTCGTGTACTCGAGCTTGAACGGTTCCGCTGTGTACTTAATGACATCTATCAATGAGGGGAAAAATGATTGATAGCTGTCAAATTATGCAGGCCGGCTATAGTCAAATTCAACCACAAATACGATGAGGCGCGCACACACACGGACATTAATGCTAGAACCTTGTGGGGGGCCCTATCACTATAGGAAAATAAAAGTTAGGATACATCATTGGTAATTGCTTGGATTATCATGAATGGGTGGACTTAGGGGGTGATATTTTATATTAAATATCGTTTAACTGGCCTCTCCGAAGTTTTACAATCATGAATGCTGAGAAAAACAGAAAAATGGCGTTCGTTTTCAACCGGCGTCAGGCAGTGAGTGGTTCTTAGTGGTGAGCCTTACTGCAATACGCCTTCCAGAAACTCCTTTGGCTGCACAGGGTTTATAAATCGCCTGAATCTCGGTGTAAAATAAGGTGTGAACAGCAGTTGTGGGCCTGTGCAACAGAGACGCAGCTAGCGTCGTTTATAACTTACGCAAAAAAACTTCGCCGTTTGCAGGCGAGGTGAAGCAAGTCTCGCATACGGACCCCTCGTCGTTACACAGCATGTACATAGTGTGCAATCCCTGTTTGTGGAAGAGAAACACACACAGATACGTCTATTCGACAAACAGAACATAGGGGTTTTCAGCATTAAAGGCCTATTATTGTTATGTTGAAGCTTTTAATCCTTCTGTGGTCGGCTAAATGATAACAAAATCGTGGACAAAGTTTCATTAAAACGCCATCATTACGTTATTTGTAATTCATGTTTTTACGGACTAAACCTATTTGGTATTTTAAAAAGAAGATTGTGATTTTCTCTCCTCGAAATGCAGATTTCGAATTGTATACGTCTGGTTAGTTAAAAATTAATTCTAAAAGTAAAAAGTTCACTCATCTGAAGAGCGATGTGGGACAATCCGTTACTTTTAGGAAACGCTGAATGCAAAAGAGCTTACAGTCACGCCAATGAAGACATTTTAATCGGATTTTCTAAATTAATAATCCAGGAATTTATTAACATGTTCACCTTGTCTCATAATTATGACCTCGTTAGTCTCATAGGCCTATAACTTTAATGTTTAAATAAGTGAGCATCTCTTGTTTGCTACATTGTTGAACAATACTGGAGTTATTATAAGATATGTATAAGGGCAATTCCATTTGTGGATAACAAATTGACGCCACCTCAATTTCAACCTATAACACGTCCCGGGTTACCCACATACCAAGTTTGAACCCAGTGTATTAGGTTTTTTATTTCTGTTTTCTTCACGTAGTTGAAGGGCAAAACCCGATATTGAATTTACACCACGCCGAAGCAAAAAAAACACACCACAATTTTATTAAACATTTCCTTACCATGTGAGAAAAACTTTCGTCTTCCGACTCGATATCCCAGATTGCCGATATTTCACAAACTAGCACGAGACAAAGTAGCGTCCTTAGCCCAGCCATGATTGCAATTTGATATTACTTTATAATCCTGCCTTTATATATGAAAAAGGACGTTCATCTCGTATACTGAGTAACAACCAACCGTCATTGGACGATGATATGCGTATGCTAGCCTTAATATTATTAGTTTATTCCGTCGGATGGTAAATTTTTATTGGTAACAATATATTTATTCATAAGGCTTTAAAAAATTAATTATTTACATTATTATTACATTATTTATTACAACAATCGAATGAATAATTCCTATAGAATTTATATTTTATGTTAGGCCAATTAAACCAAAATAGTTTTTCGTCCTCGCACGCATCCATTTTTGCTAACATTTTAACCTTAACTTTTGTCTACGTAATTTCGTACGTAATTTCTTCGTTTTTCTCGGGAACGGTAAGATTTAGGTTGGTTCCCTTTCAAACATAATTATGTTTGAAATAAGTTAAACAATCCAAGATAAATTTCGGGCATTTCAGGACATACGGGCCTAGTTCCCCTTTATTGGGTACGCTTTAAGGCGTAGATTGTTGTGTTTGGTATATTCCTTGATTGTCAGAATATAGGCAGAAAACACCGTAGCTGTTTTCCTACTCACTGATTTAGGGTCGTGAATTCATCAACTAGTCCTCCCTGGGTTATATCCGACGGTTCGTCCGGCAGAGATCTGCAGATAGACACTGCGCTCCAGAGGGGAAAATGACCCGTAGAATTTGCACCGAAGCTCCGTACCAACAATGTCGCGGCCGCTGTTGAAAAAAGCGGGCATTAATTGTTGCAACTTGCTGCATATAATTTCCACCTGTAGATGTGCAGGATCGGCAACACGCAACACGGGGACCAGACGGGGCAAAGCTTTAACCTGGCCAGTATTATTTTATTTTATTATTATTTCTTTCGGTAATGAAACCGAGGATTCCTCAAAAGCGCCCAAGGCACTGTAGCTCGTAAGCCTAAAGAAACCAGTAGGAGGATGAACGAAATGCCAGAAACACCGGGGCGAGCCCCTTCTCTTTAGCGATAAGTGTGACTGGGTTCTTTTACGTGCCGGTCCAGGTTCATACTAAACAACGGAGTTATTTCATCTCATACCTCGAAACATTAGTTAAATGGACTCGTTTTGTGTGGGTGTGAAATAGACGTATAGTTTAAAGGTAGGATACACCATTCGAAATTGCTTGTATTATCTTGAATGGGTGCATTGGGGGTTGTATTTTATAGTAAATATCGTTTAGCTGACCTGTCCAAAGTTGTATGATCATAGATGCTGGGAAAAGCACGAAAAACGGCGTTCGTTTTCAACCGGCGTCGGGCAGTGGTTCTTGTTGTTCGTGTTGTTGTTATACAATTTAATTTTTCAGAACATATACAGGATATCTAGCGCAATCCTTTGGCTGGATGCCTACAATCATTATTCACTTTCAAATAGGCCTAAGTAAGATCATAATTCGGTAATAAATTGTTTCGATATCTGCAAAATAATGGTGTATCCTACCTAATAAGTCAGAGAAACGACTCAAAATTTGGACATTCTTTAATTAAAATGGGCTCAAAATTTGTTGACTGTTTTATTTTCTCACTTAATTGGGGCCAAGTTCTGGTACTTCGGCCAATCTGATTCCCATTAAAAATTAATCAACGACTGCATCAACTTTCATTTTGTTCATTGGAAAATTATCGCAGTTTATTCACTTGAACAAATAGTATATAGCGTGACTATCTTGGCTGCAATATGTCGATGTTTACTCAGCCATTGTTGGTTCTACAGTACCTGTGGCAGAATAAATATTAAAAACAAACCAATTCAAAGTTAAAAAATATTATTTCTTTTTGACAAAGTAATTTCAAAGATGACGTGTCAATAGGTGGCGCACGTTTTGATAAATCTAAGAACACTTTAAACACTATTTCCAGTTTGAAAGGTCCATTAATTTTTGTCATTACAGTACCTGTTAATGTCTTAACCCGAAAATGATAAAGAGCAATCTATTTCTCGGATCATTACTTTAAAAATGAGTACAATATACATTAATTAACGAAAGTGTTATTTGTGCAACGTTAGATCGCCCAGAAGTTTGTTTATAACGCATTGCATGCATCACATGTACATGTATATGTTTTGCGGGAATAAGAGCGTGTGGGTTTATATCAGGGGTAAAGCGCCCTCAAGCGACAGCAATGCCTATGCAAGTTTCCTCAAACAGCGTCTGGACGAAGATATTTTTCTTTTACTATATGACTGACTGTTTACAAACAGTTCCTTTATGGATGGGTCTGTGATGTGAATCAGGCCTTTTCCTAATTAATATGTTACAATGACAAATACAAAATTAAACTTCAATTACCGTAATCAAAACAAAATCGTAGGCCAACCAAATACTTAAATCACCCACTCTGCCAATCTGAAAATTGTGTCCTCCATTGTCTTGGGAATAGCGCAGTCGTCTATTTGTTTCACAGTATTTGACTTTCGATTTGACTTGTTCAATTTGTTCAAACACCAAAATATCAAATATTTTAATTGGCCATTAAACTCGGTAAACAATACCATTTGTTTTTATCTTTCCTCTACTTAAACAGACAACATGGGGGGGGGGGTATAAAAATGCCTGAGTTAGGGTGTATTTTCATCAGTCTTTGACGAGGTACAACGAGCCACAATCATGGGCGTCATTCGCATCACACTCCTCCTTGGGGCCGTAGCCCTGGGTAAGTTGTTGGTCAAGTTTTCGTGCCGAAACTCAAACCTCTATGACTAGGCTTGTGTTTAGTAAACAAATGTGTTTTTTCATGACGATTTCTAAGACTTAGAATACTTGCATAGTTTCGTCTAAAGACAACCGAGGAGGCACCGTAGTGGAGAGCACCAAAATTCGTTCTTACACAAATAACAAAAATAACAAAAAACGCCTAGTTTTTAAAAAGTGGTTGTTGTGTGGATGTTTATATCCTAATTTTAAATTTCATACAAAACGCGTTTTGTAGCCCAATTGGGCACTTCTAGGCCGTAGTTCGGTTAAAATAATTATTGTTTACATACACTAAGGGTTTTATTTTATTTTATTGCCCTTTATAACAGCCATAATGCCGATACACACGAAGGTAAGTTCTCAGTTCTTAACATATTTTGTCGTATAGTTTGTTCCTAAAGTTTTATCTATTCTAGTTCACACATACATATTCATTCAACAAAAGTGTAACTATTTCTGAATTAACTACAACAAAATAAGGTTAATTTTTAAATTGTTTGAGTGTGCAGATACTCCTATCATTGGCCTAATTATAAATCTCTTTAAGTTTCAATTAATTTCAGTCACGCATTACTGTACAATGGTCAATTTATCGCAACAACAATTTTTGCAAACTGTCACTAATTTTATTGTCTTCATCAATTTCAATTCTGTGTTATGTAAGCCAATTCACTACATTTGTAATTTATATTTACACAGGCTTGCCTAGGCCTTCTGAGCGACCCACAGGCTTGCCTAAGCCTTCTGGGAGACCTCCAGGCTTGCCTAAGCCTTCTGGGAGACCTCCAGGCTTGCCTAAGCCTTCTGGACGGCCACCAGGCTTGCCTCTGCCTTCCGGGGGACCACCAGACATGCATAAGCCTTCTGAGCGACCCACAGGCTTTCCTAAGCCTTCTGGACGACCACCAGGCTTGCCTCGGCCTTCTGGGGGACCACCAGACATGCATAAGCCTTCTGAGCGACCCACAGGCTTTCCTAAGCCTTCTGGACGACCACCAGGCTTGCCTCGGCCTTCTGGGGGACCACCAGACATGCATAAGCCTTCTGAGCGACCCACAGGCTTTCCTAAGCCTTCTGGACGACCACCAGGCTTGCCTCGGCCTTCTGGGGGACCACCAGACATGCATAAGCCTTCTGAGCGACCCACAGGCTTTCCTAAGCCTTCTGGACGACCACCAGGCTTGCCTCGGCCTTCTGGGGGACCACCAGACATGCATAAGCCTTCTGAGCGACCCACAGGCTTGCCTAAGCCTTCTGGACGACCACCAGGCTTGCCTAGGCCTTCCGCACGACAACGGGCTTGCCTAGACCTTCTGGGGGACCAACAGACATGCATAGGCCTTTTGAGCAACCCACCAGTTTTCCTAAGCTTTTTGGACGACCTCCAGGCTTGCCTAAGCCTTCTGGACGACCACCAGGCTTGCCTAGGCCTTCTTGGCGACCCCCAGGCATGCATAGGCCTTCTGAGCGACCCACATGCTTGCCAGGCAACGGTATGTACCTCTTGTTTGACATTTTGTTAAATTTGACAGTATTATATCCAGGTACTAGTTCAATTGATTTTAATTTAAATACCCGGACACGCCGACTTATGCTGGTCCACAAGAAATGTACCAAATAATATTGTGTATACTTTATTTCTGTGTACATGTACATACAATTCTGGAACAAGTTTGAACTGGTCTGTTTATTAACTAAACAATTTTGTTTTCATTTATTTCATCTACAGCGCTAATAAGTTGCGACGTCGCATGGCTCGACACGGCGGGTCACATGAAAGCGACTGATCAACACGTGACCCGTGTACATGTACTTAGATAGCTAGGACTTTTAACTGCACGAAGCACAGGCATTTATTTTGGAAAATATTGTTAAATTATACATAATATGGCAACTTACATTTTGTGACGTTTGAAAGTAACAATACATTTAAGATATTAGTTTGAAAAGAAAGGTGGTAGGTATATGTTTGAACAATCATGTAACCGTATTTTGGGAGTGAAAATACCATAAAAAGCACAATTTATTTTGAAAACCCTGCACTTGAAGGAACTGGGCTAATATTTGTTTGTCAAAAGTTATGAGTTTTACCTAGTTCTGGCCAAGATAAAAGTATAACATTTGAAATCTGCATTTTTATTGCGTCTCTGATTTGTGGACTTCTTTTATTATATTCTTCAAAATAACAGCATGCCAGAAGTAATAATTTCACTTAGAGTTAGAAGTCATTACATCAAGTAAGCATTTGAACAACAATTTAAATGATACGAAGTGCAATAAAGTCCTAAATAGTTCAGCAAGCATATAAGTACCTTTCTCGTCTGCTGTTTTGTTCTTGGTGACATTGGATGTTTAGGGCTAGTAAAGAAAAACAAGCTTTCTGTGGACCTCCAGCTACATTTGTAATTTAAAATTTCAAGTGCACAGCTATGTGTTGCCTGGAAGTTCAATCTTGACCTTTGTGCAAGAGATTTACACCGCCTTAGTTTTATCATGGCAACATAATGTATAAATTCTCATTAAAAACGCTCTTAAAGACATAGTTCAGACATGTTTCCAATGTTCAAATGAAAGTTTAGTTTCTAACATACCAGGTAAGCCTATTACTAGTAATACATGTATATGGGTAGTCCATTTTACGTGATGTCCTAGCTAACAAGTGTGGCGGGGGTTGGAGTCATTGGTTATATGGGGTATTAAACATCCCTCGACACTTTGGGTTCGGCTGATGTTGTCTGACATATTCAGCTGTGGAACGGTGGTCGAAAAGGCTAAGGAAGATTTGCATTGATAATCAAACAGCACATGAGGAGAGAAATAAAACTAAAAGCATCATAAGTACACTGTACGGTGATCTAATCCTAACACATGAAATCAATAATTAGAGAAATAAACAGATTATGATGTAAACTTGCGCGATTAAATAATACAATTACTTGTGCATGTAAACCAGTACATAATTTCCTAGTAGGCCAAGTGAGCCGAAAAATATTAATAGTGACAGTAGTGAGATATTCTCAGCAGACCAGAATACAGATAAAACCACCTTATTTACATGACACTTACTGATACTTACGAGGAGGACGTTAGGCATCTTCCAAAACTTTCGCAGAAGTTGAAGTGTAAAATTAATTTTCTTCAGTCACAGTGTGGGCTCTATTGTCACACGCCTATGGTTTCTTGTACCCTATTGAGGTACAGCAGCAGACACAACAGATGGGCGCTGTTCGAGTTGGGTAAAGTCTTTCAATTAACCAAACCAACTAAACCAAACCAAGCAAACTTTCCTTCCATTTTCAAATCTACATGTAGTAAGTTTCAAACTACAGTATTGATGTTTTCGGATATTTGGTTATTTGTTGTTGAGGAGGATTTTACATCGACTTCAATACGGTTAGAATGATTCTTTAAAAAGATTGCTCAAAGCTAGCTTTGGCGATTTTGGACTCGATTCGTTAGGTTTGATCACTAAATGTTCTCTTTATCTATTTAATCGTCTTGGTGTGGTTCATCATGTGAAGTTAAGAATGTTTCAAAAATGTCGCTTGTGTGCGGTTTCTCATTGGTGTGGATCATCTGGTGTCGCTTGAAGTGTCCACTTTGAACGATTTTCCACAGATGTCGCAAGTGTAGGGTTTCTCATTGTTGTGGGTCATCTGGTGCCGCTTGAGGTATCCATTATGCGTAAATGATTTTCCACAGATGTCGCATGCGTACGGTTTCTCATTGGTGTGGGTCATCTGGTTCAGCTTGCTGTTTCCATTGTGCGTAAATGATTTTCCGCAGATGTCGCAAAAGTAGCTTTGGCGACTTGTGACTCAATTTTATTTGTTGGGTTTGATCCCAAAATTATCGATCTCTTTCATTGCTGTTGGTGTGGTCCATCTTCGTGCGGTGTCGCTTGAGGTCTCCATTCTGCCTGAACGATTTTCCACAGATGTCGCAAGCGTATGGCTTCTCATTGGTGTGGGTCATCTGGTGTCGGTTGAGGGTTTCCCTCTGATTGAATGATTTTCCACAGATGTCGCATGTGTACGGTTTCTCATTGGTGTGGGTCATCTGGTGTTGCTTGAGGTTTCCATTGTACGTGAATGATTTTCCACAGATGTCGCACGTGTACGGTTTCTCATTGGTGTGGGTCATCTGGTGTTGCCTGAGGTTTTCACTTTGCTTAAACGATTTTCCACAGATGTCGCATGTGTATGCAAGGTCTTAGGCAGGATTTTGTGAATTGGGTGTGTAAAAAAAAATGTTGGGTGTGTAACAATGTGAGTACATGTAAGTGCGGAGCATGTGCGCGAAGCGCACATCACGAGCGCGTAGCGCGAAGTCCCTGCGGCCGGGGTTCAGGGCCCGCTTAAGGGCCCTGAAATTTTTAGGTTTCTCAGGTGCTCTCTGGTGCAATCTGAGGCCAATTTCTACCTATTTTTTGTTAATGTTGTGGCAATATGAAGCCTGATTTTTATACAATTTATTTTTTAAATCCAATATTTACCATTTTTAGCTGGAATGATAACTTGAAATAAATTTTGACCAGAGAAGTATATTATGGATACCGGTATTGGAAGTTTGGATTTAAAAACAGCGCACACTGACTCACACTACGTGTAAAATGGGGTAACGGTTAATTGGTCATAAACCTGTAAAAAAAAATAAGAACACTGATAGGAAGAAAAGAGGCACAATTTTGACATTTCTTATAAGTTACTTTGTCTTTATTTCAGTCATACCCTACTATACATAAAAAACTAAAGTGCAATAACTAAACATGGCACAGAGGAAAAACTAGATACATTTTTACTCTAGAACCATCTGGAAAGACTGGTCATGACTTATTCACTAAATACCATGGTGACTCTGTGACAAGTCTGTATGTCCAGAGGCTAGAGCCATTAGGACTATAACAAAAACGTAACAAGTCACCATTTCCCAAGAATTATTGGTGGATAATTACCCACATCAAAAATAAACCATCCCATAAAAACGAAACCCATCATATCCTTTTTAGGGACAAAGGTTTTATTAAATATAACCCAGCAGATTATTTATTAAATTTGAATAACAACTTCTTAAGATGTGTAGAAATTCACTTTAGGATTGAAGTACATGCTTCTGGAAGTAAGTTGCTGGGATAGAACCTCAGCTCAGACAATGCAGGACAACAAATAATCATACCCATTTTCGATGAGAATCATGCCTTTGTTTTGGGGTCTTAATTTAAAGTATTTTAAATATTCATGGTTCAGTTTTGGTATCCTGGGGTACGCCATCGAGATTTGGTACCACCTCGATTTTATTCTTGCCTCGTATAGGTTTGGTAAATGTTTTTAAAAGCTACATGTGTAGCCTTGTAATTTACGGGCCACGAAATAGATCGTTGTGGTCAAATACAAGAAAAACGGAAAATAAATCGTATTAAATTTCCCCCTTAAATCTGTTGGAAAAATGTTTAGGAGCTCAAAATATTAGGTGTTAAGGTACCGTTGTTTATTTTTCTTTCAAAAAAAATGTTATTAAATAAACCTGGAATTTATTTTGCTAGTCTCGTAATTCAATGGTTAGGTGTTTGTCGATTTTATTAGATACCGGAAAAAAACAAGAATATATTGTATTATTATTTACTCTTGAAATCGGTTGGAAATTGTTTAGGAGTTCAGACAAATAAGTCTTAAGTACCCTTTCTTCTTTTTTTCTATAAAAACAAAGACAATTTCATAATTAACCTCAGGAATATATATTAATTTTTGTATGACTATGGTTTCGTAAATAAACAGGCTCAGGTTTTTTTAACACCTTTTTATTTGTACATCGAGGCCAGTAGATAAGAATTTCTTGAAAAGTAGCTTAACTTATTCCACCGAGGTTACGCAACTGCATTGTATACGACCATGGAGGAATATTAGGTACGACTAAACGAAAGCGCGCGTGCGGGAAAATTTTCGTCACAGCACGGTACGGCACGGCGCGGCACAGTACGGCACGGCACGGCAGCCCACACTGCTTGTCGTAATCGCTGATCTTGCGGGAAGATTTAATTTGCATCCGTCACGAAAGCTATCAAAACTGCCCCTCACCGGTGACAACAAAACTGCCCGAGTTATTTCAAAAGCATGATAAAGGTTTAGGGTTGATAACCCTTTTTTTAATGGAGAATGTAGTAGGCATATTCACACGATGGACGCCGATATACCTCCATGATCTGACCACAACAAGCGTGTGCAACAACGAACGCACCGCAGGAAACATGCCGCTGTGAAACATTTTGCAAAAACACGCTGCGCTGTATCGCTCAAGAACGAGCGTTACTACCTCGAAACATACCTCGGTTTATTCCTCCATGCTCGAAATAAATACATTAAAACAGAAAATATAAACACAGAAAATGGTGAACATGATCTGAGAATTAACCTGCAGGAAATGACTTTCTTCATCGACGTTTGTTTGCCGGGCATTTTTACGTCTTACGATGTCAAATTCGACCAGTTTGTGTGTTTTTGATCTTGTTCGTGTAACGGAAAAATACATGCGTGGACTGTTGTCTATTGAAGCGTGCGGCGGGAACCATTCCAACAATGCTGCGTGTATTACGCATGGCTTGCATGCTTGCATGGGCGCGCGGGCAAGCACATGGTTTTCTGCCACTATTCACAGTACCGCGGCACCGTACGTACCAGCGCGCAAAGCCTTGTTGATTTATCAGGGCATATTATTGGGGCAAAAACAGCGGAGTTTTGCTTTCGAAAATAGCAATTGTAAGTAAATAAACAAAATACACCGACTGCAGAAATATAATAAGCGTTTTAACATAACAAAAAGTGCACGGCCGGCGTATTGAATCTTGGGCCGTGGTAATTGAAAATCAGCCGCGTTATTTCGAATGTGGCCGTGTAAAACACGGCCTACACGGCTGGCTGGCTAAGACCTTGTGTGTATGGTTTCTCATTGGTGTGGGTCATCTGGTGTCGCTTGAGGTGTCCATTGTGCCTGAACGATTTTCCACAGATGTCGCATGCGTACGGTTTCTCATTGGTGTGGGTCATCTGATGTCGCTTGCGGTTTCCATTGTTCGTGAATGATTTTCCACAGATGTCGCATGTGTATGGTTTCTCATTGTTGTGGGTCATCTGGTGTCGGTTGAGGGTTTCCCTCTGATTGAATGATTTTCCACAGATGTCGCATGTGTACGGTTTCTCATTGGTGTGGGTCATCTGGTGTTGCTTGAGGTTTCCATTGTGCGTGAATGATTTTCCACAGATGTCGCATGTGTACGGTTTCTCATTGGTGTGGGTCATCTGGTGTCGCTTGAGGTCTCGATTTTGCGTAAATGATTTTCCGCAGATGTCGCATGTGTACGGTTTCTCATTGGTGTGGGTCATCTGGTGTTGCTTGAGGTTTCCATTGTACGTGAATGATTTTCCACAGATGTCGCATGCGTACGGTTTCTCATTGGTATGGGTCATCTGGTGTCGCTTGAGGTCTCGATTGTGCGTAAATGATTTACCGCAGATGTCGCATGTGTACGGTTTCTCATTGGTGTGGGTCATCTGGTGTTGCTTGAGGTTTCCATTGTGCGTGAACGATTTTCCACAGATGTCGCATGCGTACGGTTTCTCATTGGTGTGGGTCATCTGGTGTTGCTTGAGGTTTCCATTGTGCGTGAATAATTTTCCACAGATGTCGCATGTGTACGGTTTCTCATTGGTGTGGGTCATCTGGTGTCGCTTGAGGTGTCCCCTTTGGTTGAAAGATTGTCCACAGATGTCGCATGCGTACCGTTTCTCATTGGTGTGGGTTATAATATGGTGTCGCTTGAGGTTTCCATTACGTGCAAATGATTGTCCACAGATGTCACATGTGTACGGTTTCTCATTAGTGTGGGTCATCTGGTGTCGCTTGAGGTCTCCATTGTGCGTGAATGATTTTCCACAGATGTCACATGCGTACGGTTTCTCATTGGTGTGGGTCATCTGGTGTCGCTTAAGGTGTCCATTGTGCGTGAACGATTTTCCACAGATGTCGCATGTGTACGGTTTCTCGTTGGTGTGGGTCATCTGGTGTTGCTTGAGGTTTCCATTGTGCGTGAATGATTTTCCACAGATGTCGCATGTGTATGGTTTCTCATTGGTGTGGGTCATCTGGTGTTGCTTGAGGTTTCCATTGTGCGTGAATGATTTTCCACAGATGTCGCATGCGTACGGTTTCTCATTGGTGTGGGTCATCTGGTGTCGCTTAAGGTGTCCATTGTGCGTGAACGATTTTCCACAGATGTCGCATGTGTACGGTTTCTCATTGGTGTGGGTCATCTGGTGTCGCTCGAGGTCTCCATTGTGCGTGAATGATTTTCCACAGATGTCGCATGTGTACGGTTTCTCATTTGTGTGGGTCATCTTGTGTCGCTTGAGGTTAGATTTTAATGTGAAGGTTTTGCTGCAGATGTCGCATGAGTGCCCTTTCTCCTTGATGTGCATTTTACATGTAAAACTATAACTCATTTCGGCAAAGATTTGACCGTGTCTTAATTGCTGTCTCCTCCAAACTAGCAGTCTCGTCTGCATCAGACTCTTCAAAATGTGCAAAGAACAAAAAAGAGCAAAAAGTGAGTTTTTCTACTAAAAAAATAGGTGTTGTCACTCTGTAATTACACAGTACATTTAGCGGCTTAATTAGGGTAAATTGTTTAAGGTACTTAATTTTTTAAGGGGTACAATTATTTTTCGACTCGTCGCCCCACTTGACTCGTCGCACCGGTCGACTCATCCCACAGAAGTGCTTAGCACAACAAGTCTTGCTTAGTAAATAAATAGGTTATCGGTCAAAACTCCACATGCTTTTCTATAAAAAAACAACACACGTCACAAACGATGAATAACAACTGAAATTTTGGTTTGTAACCCCGTTTTTTCCTAGGAAATTGTTTCAACTAAACAAATTATGTTGGTGTGCTATTCTAAACAAAACATTGTCGTTTTATGAACGTGGCCCCTGCTGGTAGGTTCTAAGCAAGGAGGTATATGGAGGAGAATACGACTCGCAGTCGCAACAAACAATCATTTTACTCTCGCGTTTACCTTGTTGAAGAAGTCAAGGCACAAATTCAGAATACCCCGCCACACGTACGTACGTCTGCCCTGACTTCGTATCCGGATAATACACGCTGTACGTACATGTACCATGGAGGTTTCCTACCTCCATGCATATACATGTACTAGCTAGTGAGTGTTCACGATTATTTCTCGGTTTTTTCGGAGGCCAGAGATATAAAATGCCCGCGAAAACTGCGCCCTCTACCGGTATTGGTGTCGGTGTCGGAGGTCCATTCCATTAAACATTTCGGGGGTGGGGTACGTTGCGCTGGAGGGGTGACGGTTTGTTTTATTGAAATTAAACGAGTTCCAGGGTATCCCTTGGCGGAATTTTGTTTGTTTTTGTTTGTTCTCACTTCTTTGGTTTCTCCCATAGATAACAGATAACAATGTGGGCGACAAACAAATCAAATTAAACAATGTCATTTTAAACGCGGGTCTTCATAACGTAAAAATGAGAGGGGTGATTGTGTGGCGAAAAGAGGAAGATCTCTCAGGCTCAAAACAGATTCTTTAGAAGTTCAGGGAGAAATTGTTTTAGAGCCTGTTTAAAATAACGATCAAAAGAGATGGTTTTCAAAAAATCGTCAAACTATTTGGTAGGCAAGAAGAGTAGCTATCGTATGATGAAGTTTATTAAGAAACATTTAACATGAAAACTTATTCGACGTCATCTTTTTACATTATTATCTGCTTACTAAATGTTTTTCAACAGAAAACAAACCGATCTCTTAGATACCATAACTCTACAGTACACTGTTATACGTTTTGTGTAGTCTACCCCCTAAGTCCCCATTTACATCAAATACAATAAATTAAAACCAAAACACTTGATAGTTGATACATATACATGTGTACGGTAATAAACAAATTGACGTTCACACTCGAAGATATAGTTTATACGGTAAAGTAATCGATAATCAAGACGAGCGTTTAACATTAAATATACAAATTTATATAAAAATGTGTTCTTCATGTGACCAGTCGCCTTCCTCGACAGGCCCCAGACTATTTTCCCATATATATATATATATATATATAGAGTTTCCAATAGACATAGCTATAATTATAGCTCCCTCTATAATCTAGGAAATACTGCCCTCTACAACTTAAACAACTTTGTTTGTAATTGCGCCCTCGCGTGCTGCATTAAACAATAGGCCCATTGTTGCATACTTTACATTCTTTTGCTTTGTTAATTGCTTGCTTAGTTTTCTTGTTGGCGCAAGGCAGTGTTTGGGGCATTGGTCCTTTGACTTTTGTTCTAGCCACACCTTAATACTGATATATTCGTACACGGGTTGTGTGGCACGAGCTTGGTCGTCCAAGGCGGTGAGTACACGCTGGTTTATTATATTTTTCAATTATCTTAAATTAAATGATTGTTGTTCAAGTCTTGTAAATACTTGCAATGATACTGAGTTGTAATTTTAGAATAAGAAATTAATGAACTGTACATTTTGTTTTCTTTAATTTCAGACTTGATTACAGACATCCAATTGGCTGTCGTTCTTTCGGCGCCTGCCCGTTCTTTCGGCGCCTTTTAGTTCTTTTTGAAATTTAAGTTGTTGTAATAAAATAACTGTAAATACAACTTCCCGTTCCACATCTTCATTTACTATTTGAGTAGCCTCGACCACATTCATGGAATCGCCCCCAGTGGATTCCTCTTTATTTGGCTACAAATGGCGTAGTCGGCAGTTGATTCTTTCAGAATCATTTTGTTGATGTGAACATTAACATTTTTAAAAAGAACGACAGTCACGTATTGGTGTTGCAACGGCATCCTGGAACCCCGACCGTTCCGGCCGTTCAGGGACCCCGACCGTTCCGGCCGTCCAGGGACTTCGTCTGTTCCGGCCGTCCAGGAACCTCGCCCGTTCCTGCAGTCCCCGTCCAGGGGCCTCGCCCATTCTTGCAGTCCAGGGACCCCGACCGTTCTGGTAATCCAGGGACTTCGTCTGTTCCTGCCGTCCAGGGACCTCGCCCGTTCCTGCAGTCCCAGGACTCTGTCTGTTCCTGCCGTCCAGGGACCCCGTCTGTTCCTGCCGTCCAGAGTGTGTCTACTGGCCATCCGCCCTGCAGTCTCATTACATCCGGCTGGCTAAAGACTGCTAAAACCAAAGAAGCTGAAAAAGAGTAAAAGTATCGACACTCATTTGTCTATTTATTTATAAATATAAGATTCAATTAACGATTTAATTAAAGATTCAATTAAAGGTGATTAAAAATGTTAACGCATTTTTCTCTGTATTTTTCTCTAATTGTATAAAAGTGAAGGTAATTCCTGACAGAGACAGCGAAGTACTGTAACTATATAAAAGTACACGAATGAAAGAATTGGAGATTGATATGTAATATAGCACCGTAGATACAAAATATTGTTGGTGACCTAATTATAACAATGTTGGTAACTAAATAGGCATTTTGGTGACATCAGATTATTAAGTTACCACTTTTATTAAAATTCACCTATCGTAATAACTCTAAATAATGTGATTTTCGTGCATATTTAGTACCTAAATATTTGAGAATGATTGTAATTGTTGTAATAGTAATTGTTGAGTATAACTGGGTGTAAAATTAATTGATAAATTACCTTGGAGAAGTCTTCTTCTTTCTATTTTTTGTGCATACAGGATATCTGCGTGTAGACTTCTGCCGAGGTGACCACGTTCGTGCCATTCGTGACATCCGTTCCCTACTTCCTGATCCTGTGTAGTTATCGGTGGACTTATGCCTCAGCATTGCATTGCTACACACTGATTATTACTCGTGCTCGCGACATAACGCTTGTTTTGAGTTCAGGTTGAAATTCGGACAGGACGCTTGCGGCTTCTGCACCTCATGCTTCCTCTCCCCGCTCGTTATCTTCACGGCAACTGCTACCCTCTTGCTTCTCTCCCGTCTCCGTGTACCGTTACATTACCAACGTATCTGCTGCTTTGCACACGCTGCGTAGGTTAAGGTATGCTGGCTTGTAATTCCTTTTTAGTGGATTGGAGCTAGAACATGGATTTATTTTCAAATTATCTTCTACCCCATAAGTAGTAGGAATAAAATTATGGTCATAGCCGCATGAAATGGTGAATTTTTCCTTGGACTGATCGAGTCCTTTAGGAGAAATGACCCTAGTTCATGTGAATCCAGGATAGATATAATTTAAACCTTTTCAGATCGTTTTAATGCTTGCATTCTATTTTACCTGTATTAATAGCATAACTAGTACTTGGTAAACTGAGTTTTCTTTTTATCCTAATTTCGTCTAAAACCACTTTGTATTGGGAATTAGCAAACCCAACGTGGATAAATAGACATGTTTAGGTTAGGGTTGAGAGGGCCCTGTAAATATGTGGAGAAGATTTAATTTTAAATACACGTATTTACGTGCATCCAGATACTAGGATTTGTTTCCTTAATACTGATATTATAGATGTTTTTTTAGGGAATAGTTTGTTTGGAGAAAATTAATCAGATCTTCATTTTATTAGGATTTTTCGTATGTCTGATAATGGCCAAATTGGGAGTTTTTAGATTTAAGGTCCATTTGAGGTTATCTCTATTTACTAGTCAAATACTAGTGATGGACAATCTTTTATCGCACTCTCGACCATATGTACATACTATTGATGGTCCAATTTTATTCTGAGGAACTGATGAAGTAACTTTCAGATAGACAATTTCTTTTAAATAGGCAATTTCTTTTAGCTACCTATTACGTTTTTAATAAACACTTTCTTGCAGGTCGGTACGGTCTTTCGTGTAGTCCTTCAATTATTGGGGACAGTCAGAATAAATTAGATCTCAACAGTTTAGTGAGGTAAACTCGTTTCTAGGGACATCCTAGATTAGACTGTTTTGTATAACACCCTTCTAAATATTTTTATTAGGTCAAAAGACTTTTGGATAAATAGTAGCCTAATTGTATATTAAATAATTGTTGATGGTACATTTAGAAAGTCTTTACTTGTCCATACGAGGTCAACTCGTTCTAGTTTATTCCTCCATGGTTATATACTAAGTATGGACCGCGAGATAATTCAAATGACTTTATATTGATATATAGGTTCATACCATCCATTATTCTCCAGACATTATGTTAAAATGTGCATGTAGGTTAGATGCAGATAATAGAAACTCGGTATATATATCATTCAAACACTATTTTCTACATGGTCGTGTAGTTTGTTTGTTTGTTGTTCATATCTCCATAGTCGTATAGAAAGAAAAAAATTATTATAGTCGTGTTGATTTTTTTTTCTCTTTTAATTAGGGGGTGAGTGTGACCAGTCGCCTTCCTCGACAGGCCCCAGACTATTTTCCCATATATATATATATATATATATAGAGTTTCCAATAGACATAGCTATAATTATAGCTCCCTCTATAATCTAGGAAATACTGCCCTCTACAACTTAAACAACTTTGTTTGTAATTGCGCCCTCGCGTGCTGCATTAAACAATAGGCCCATTGTTGCATACTTTACATTCTTTTGCTTTGTTAATTGCTTGCTTAGTTTTCTTGTTGGCGCAAGGCAGTGTTTGAGGCATTGGTCCTTTGACTTTTGTTCTAGCCACACCTTAATACTGATATATTCGTACACGGGTTGTGTGGCACGAGCTTGGTCGTCCAAGGCGGTGAGTACACGCTGGTTTATTATATTTTTCAATTATCTTAAATTAAATGATTGTTGTTCAAGTCTTGTAAATACTTGCAATGATACTGAGTTGTAATTTTAGAATAAGAAATTAATGAACTGTACATTTTGTTTTCTTTAATTTCAGACTTGATTACAGACATCCAATTGGCTGTCGTTCTTTCGGCGCCTGCCCGTTCTTTCGGCGCCTTTTAGTTCTTTTGGAAATTTAAGTTGTTGTAATAAAATAACTGTAAATACAACTTCCCGTTCCACATCTTCATTTACTATTTGAGTAGCCTCGACCACATTCATGGAATCGCCCCCAGTGGATTCCTCTTTATTTGGCTACATTCACTAAAAACATGACGACCATCATGTATCCTAATATTAAAACAAGGGCATCTCGTCGTCAAAAGATAAAAGATATTCAAAACAAAATTATTCGCCAACGGGATCAAAGAAGCTTATCAAAAATCTTACAACCCAAGACTCGTAGTGAGCAAAACTTATTCTTAAACGCTATTGTTTATGATATGACTCATGCTGCCTTTGCTTTACACAAAATGAGGCATACTGCATAATCCCTCGAATGCATCATATCAAAAGATCAGGCTGTCGCAGTTGTTGTTGGTGTAGATGTCAAACTTGTTAAACACTGCAAACATTACTTGTTGGCAGTGACGGTGATTACTCAAAAGTAGCTTTGGCGACTTGTGACTCAATTTTATTTGTTGGGTTTGATCACAAAATTATCTCTCTCTCTCATTGCTGTCGGTGTGGTCCATCTTCGTGTGGTGACGCTTGAGGTCTCCATTTTGCCTGAACGATTTTCCACAAATATCGCATACGTACGGTTTCTCATTGGTGTGGGTCATCTGGTGTCGTTTGAGGGTTTCACTCTGATTGAATGATTTTCCACAGATGTCGCATGTGTATGGTTTCTCATTGGTGTGGGTCATCTGGTGTCGCTTGAGGGTTCCACTTTGTGTAAATGATATTCCACAGATGTCACATGCGTACGGTTTCTCATTGGTGTGGGTCATCTGGTGTTGTTTGAGGGTTTCACTCTGATTGAATGATTTTCCACAGATGTCGCATGCGTACGGTTTCTCATTGGTGTGGGTCATCTGGTGTTGTTTTAGGGTTTCACTCCGATTGAATGATTTTCCACAAATGTCGCATGTGTACGGTTTCTCATTGGTGTGGGTCATCTGGTGTCGCCTAAGGTTTCCATTGTGTGTGAATGATTTTCCGCAGATGTCGCATGCGTACGGTTTCTCATTGATGTGGGTCATCTGGTGTTGCTTGAGGGTTTCACTCTGATTGAATGATTTTCCACAGATGTCGCATGCGTACGGTTTCTCATTGATGTGGGTCATCTGGTGTCGTTTGAGGGTTTCACTCTGATTGAATGATTTTCCACAGATGTCGCATGTGTATGGTTTCTCATTGGTGTGGGTCATCTGGTGTCGTTTGAGGGTTCCACTCCGATTGAACGATTTTTCACAGATGTCGCAAGCGTACGGTTTCTCATTGGTATGGGTCATCTGGTGTTGCTTGAGGTTTCCATTCCGCGTGAATGATTTTCCACAGATGTCGCATGTGTACGGTTTCTCATTGGTGTGGGTCATCTGGTGTCGTTTGAGGGTTTCACTCTGATTGAATGATTTTCCACAGATGTCGCATGCGTACGGTTTCTCATTGGTGTGGGTCATCTGGTGTCCCTTAAGGTGTCCATTGTGCGTGAACGATTTTCCACAGATGTCGCATGTGTACGGTTTCTCATTGTGTGGGTCATCTGGTGTTGCTTGAGGTTTCCATTCTGCGTGAATGATTTTCCACAGATGTCACATGTGTACGGTTTCTCATTGGTGTGGGTCATCTGGTGTCGCTTGAGGTCTTCATTCTGCATGAACGATTTTCCACAGATGTCGCATGTGTACGGTTTCTCATTGGTGTGGGTCATCTGGTGTTGCTTCAGGTTTCCATTCCGCGCGAACGATTTTCCACATATGTCGCATGTGTACGGTTTCTCATTGGTGTGGGTCATCTGGTGTCGCTTGCGGTCTCCATTGTGCGTGAATGATTTTCCACAGATGTCGCAAGGGTGCGGTTTCTCATTGGTGTGGGTCATCTGGTGTCCCTTGAGGGTTCCACTCTGATTGAACGATTTTCCACAGATGTCGCATGCGTACGGTTTCTCATTGGTGTGGGTCATCTGGTGTCGCTTGAGGGTTCCACTTTGTGTAAATGATATTCCACAGATGTCGCATGTGTACGGTTTTTCATTGGTGTGGGTCATCTGGTGTCGCTTGAGGTCTCCAATGTTCGAGAATAATTTTCCGCAGATGTCGCATGTGTATGGTTTCTCATTGGTGTGGGTCATCTGGTGTTGCTTGAGGTTTCCATTGTGCGTGAATGATTTTCCACAGATGTTGCATGTGTATGGTTTCTCATTAGTGTGGGTCATCTGGTGTCGTTTGAGGGTTCTACTCCACGCAAACAATTTTCCACAGATGTCGCATGTGTACGGTTTCTCATTGGTGTGGGTCATCTGGTGTCGCTCGAGGTCTCCATTCTGCATGAACGATTTTCCACACACATCACAGGTGTATGGTTTCTCATTGGTGTGGGATATTTGATGTCGCTTGAGGTTAGATTTTAATCTAAAGGTTTTTCTGCAGATGTCGCATGAGTGCCCTTTCTCCTTGATGTACATTTTACATGTAAAACTAGGACTCATTTCGGCAAAGATTTGACCGTGTCTTAATTGCTGTCTCCTCCAAACTAGCAGTCTCGTCTGCATCATCAGACTCGATCTTCAAATTGTGCAAAGAACAAAAAAGGGCAAAAAGTGAGTTTTTCTACTAAAAAAAATAGGTGCCGTCACTCTGTTATTTGCATACACAGTACATTTTAGCGGCTTAATTAGGGTTAATTCTTTAAGTACTTAATTTTTTAAGAGATTCAATTATTTTTCGACTCATCGCACCACTTGACTCGTCGCACCAGTTGACTCGTCCTACAGAAGTGCTTAGCACAAAAAAGTCTTGCTTAGTAAAAAAAGGGTTAACGGTCAAAACTCCACCTACAAAAACCAGCAGAATACCAGTCACAAACAATGAATAACAACTGAAATGTTAGTTTGTAACCTCGTTTTTTTCCATGGAAATTGTTTTAACTCAACAAATGTTGGTGCTATTGCTAGTATCAAAACAAGCATGGAGGAATAAGACATAACACTGACAGTAACGTTTCGTGAACGTGGCCCCTGCTAGTTCTAAGTATAAGCATGGAGAAACAAGTCACAGGGAGTTTGAACGGCCCGCTAATCCCCCACAGGGTATTCACTGACCAATTAGCGACCCTGGATGACAGTGGTAAAGGCATGGAGGCCTTCCGAGTACGACCGCGATAAGATCTTTCACATCTCAGGGTTTGGTACCGCTCGCCACCACTTACTGGAGAAACGATTTGCTTGTGCGGTCAATAGTCAGAGGGGTACACCCCTCTTTTCCCTTTACTTTATACGCACTCAACACTATTGTAACCTAACCCATCCCCCTGAAACCTGAAAGGAATTCCTGAGATTCCGGGAACACAATGGTCAACGCAAAAGAGGGGGGATTTTCTCTGCCACATATCGTGCTTCATATGAATTCGTGTGGCTGCGGTGGCGAGATTGCCCGCCCATTGTTGTTTAACGACCGCGGTACCACTGCCTAAACGTTTGATCCAAAGGTCGTTGTAACTCCCTGTGACTTATTTCTCCATGGTATAAGCCAGTTCGATATTCCCGCTGCGCGTGTGCACAGTATGGAGATTTTACGATTTTTTCTTTTGAGATAAACATTTCAGCGATTGCGTGCAAAAGCATAGCGGGGTACTAGCAAATTTAAAGAGATCGTCGTGTTCTAAAGTTATATTATTAAGTAACATTTTTTTTTA
Organism: Crossaster papposus; assembly: GCA_037893245.1. Classification (NCBI taxonomy): domain Eukaryota; kingdom Metazoa; phylum Echinodermata; class Asteroidea; order Velatida; family Solasteridae; genus Crossaster; species Crossaster papposus. The sequence continues at coordinate 66,280 of JBAIAA010000955.1, forward strand.
CGTTTTGGTGTTTTCAGGTGTTTTGTGTGGCCAAACTTTTGTTCTAACAAAGTTCCCATCGTCTTTTCGATTTCACAAGAAAATGCACAAAATGCGGATTCGGTTACCACGTCCCAATAGCCTTGTGTGCCGTGTTTATCCCAAGAGAAAAATTGTTGAATCTTGTTGTGCACATGCGCAGTTGGAATGTCGAAGTGGCTAGAGGATTAATAATACGACTCACAACATAAAATCATTTTACTCTCGTTTTGTTTACCTTGTTGAAGAAGTCAAGACACAAATTATAGGGTAAATTGTTTAAGGTACTTAATTTTTAAGGGGTACAATTATTTTTCGACTCGTCGCCCCACTTGACTCGCACCGGTCGACTCATCCCACAGAAGTGCTTAGCACAAAAAAGTCTTGCTTAGTATAAGCCACTTTGGAGTTCCGACTGCGCATGTGCACAACAAGATTCAACAATTTTTCTCAAGGAGGTCAAGTGATACAAACACGGCAGACAAATGCACACAAGGCTATGGGGGACGTGGTAACCAAATCCGCATTTTTTACATTTTCTTGTGAAATCGAAAAAAATAAATAATATTTGTTCGAACAAAAGTTTGGCCACACAAAGCGGCTGAAAACACCAAAACGTAAACAAAAATATGTTACTTAGTAACTTTAAAACACGACGATCTCTTGAAATTTGCTGGTACCCCGCTATGCTTTTGCACGCAATCGATGAAATGTTTATATCGAAAGAAATATCGTCAAGGGAAAATGTGCGCATGTGCAGTTGGAATACCAAATTGGCTTATTAAATAGGTTATCTTTTCATTAAAAAAAAACCCAGCAGAATACCAGTCACAAACAATGAATATCAACTGAAATGTTGGTTTGTAACTCCGTTTTTTCCTAGGAAATTGTTTCAACTAAACAAATATGTTGGTGTGCTATTCTAAACAAAACATTATCGTTTTATGAACGTGGCCCGGGCCCTGCTGGTTCTAGCATGGAGCCTGGAGGTATGGAGGAGAATACGACTCGCAACAAAAAATCATTTTACTCTCGTTTTTACCTTGTTTAAGAAGTCAAGGCACAAATTCAGAATACCCCGCCACTCGTCTGCCCCGACTTCGTATCCGGATAATACGCGCTGTACGTACATGCACATGTACAATGTACAGCTAGTGAGTGTTCACGATTATTTTTCGGAGGCCAGATTGGCCAGAGATATAAAATGCCCGCGAAAACTGCGCCCTCTACCGGTATTGGTGTCGGAGGTCCATTCCATTAAACATTTCGGGGGTGGGGTACGTTGCGCTGGAGGGGTGACGGTTTGTTTTATTGAAATTAAACGAGTTCCAGGGTATCCCTTGGCGGGATTTTGTTGTTTTTGTTTGTTCTCACTTCTCTGGTTTCTCCGATAGATAACAGATAACAATGTGGGCGATAAACAAATCAAATTAAACAACGTCATTTTTAATCGTGGGTCTTCGAAACGTAAAAATGAGAGGGGTGATTGTGTGGCGAAAAGTAGAAGATCTCTCAGTCAGGCTCAAATTAAAACAGATTCTTCAGAAGTTCAGGGAGAAATTGTTTTCGAGCTTGGGAGATATCCTCTATCCACGTTTTTTCGCGAGTTTTGATGGTTAGAATTGTTAATACTTTTTAATGCTTTTAAATAACGATAAAAAGAGTCGGGTTATCAACAAATCGCCAAACTATTGGGTATGCAAGAAGAGAGGCTCTCGTACGATGCAGTTTATTAAGTAACATTCAACATAAAAACTTACTCAACGTCATCTTTTAACATTATGCTCACTAAATGTTTTTCAACGGAAAACAAACCGATCTCTTAGATACCATAACTCTACAGTACACGGTTATACGTTTCGTGTTGTCTACCCCCTAAGTCCCCATTTACATCAAATACAATAAATTAAAACCAAAACACTTGATAGTTGATACATATACATGTATACGGTAATAAACAAATTGAAGTTCACACTCGAAGATATATTTTATACGGTAAAGTAATCGATAATCAAGACGAGCGTTTAACATTAAATATACAAATTTATATAAAAATGTGTTCTTCACTAAAAACATGACGACCATCATGTATCCTAATATTAAAACAAGGGCATTTCGTCGTCAAAAGATCGAAGATATTCAAAACAATATTATTCGCCAACGAGATCAAAGAAGCTTATCAAAAAACTTACAACCTCAGACTCTCAGTGAGCAAAACTTATTCTTAGACGGTATTGCCATGATACAACCCATGCTGCCTTTGCTTTTACACAAAATGAGGCATACTGCATAATCCCTCGTATGCATCATAACAAAAGATCAGACTGTTGCAGTTGTTGTTGGTGTAAATGTCAAACTTGTTAAACACTGCAAACATTACTTGTTGGCAGTGACGGTGATTACTCAAAAGTAGCTTTGGCGACTTGTGACTCAATTTTATTTGTTGGGTTTGATCACAAAATTATCTCTCTCTCTCATCGCTGTCGGTGTGGTCCATCTTGTGGTTTTTCAGGTAGTTGCTGCGACTGAACGATTTTTCACAGATGTCGCATGCGTACAGTTTCTCATTGGTGTGGGTCATCTGGTGTCGCTTGAGGTTTCTATTGTGCATGAATGATTTTCCACAGATGTCGCATGTGTATGGTTTCTCATTGGTGTGGGTCATCTGGTGTCGTTTGAGGGTTCCACTCCGATTGAACGATTTTCCACAGATGTCGCATGTGTACGGTTTCTCATTGGTGTGGGTCATCTGGTGTTGTTTGAGGGTTTCACTCCGATTGAATGATTTTCCACAAATGTCGCATGTGTACGGTTTCTCATTGGTGTGGGTCATCTGGTGTTGCTTGAGGTTTCCATTGTGCGTGAATGATTGTGTCGATTGAGGGTTTCACTCTGATTGAATGATTTTCCACAGATGTCGCATGATGTGTATGGTTTCTCATTGATGTGGGTCATCTGGTGTCGTTTGAGGGTTCCACTCCGATTGAACGATTTTTCACAGATGTCGCAAGCGTACGGTTTCTCATTGGTGTGGGTCATCTGGTGTCGGTTGAGGGTTTTCTCCCGATTGAATGATTTTCCACAGATGTCGCATTTGTACGGTTTCTCATTGGTGTGGGTCATCTGGTGTTGCTTGAGGTTTCCATTCTGATTAAACGATTTTCCACAGATGTCGCATGTGTATGGTTTCTCATTGGTGTGGGTCATCTGGTGTTGCTTGAGATTTCCATTGTGCGTGAATGATTTTCCACAGATGTCGCATGTGTACGGTTTCTCATTGGTGTGGGTCATCTGGTGTCGCTTAAGGTCACCATTGTGCGTGAACGGTTTTCCACAGATGTCGCATGCGTACGGTTTCTCATTGGTGTGGGTCATTTGGTGTCGTTTGAGGTTTCCATTGTGCGTGAATGATTTTCCACAGATGTCGCATGTGTATGGTTTCTCATTGGTGTGGGTCATCTGGTGTTGCTTGAGGTCTCCATTGTGCGTGAATGATTTTCCACAGATGTCGCATGCGTACGGTTTCTCATTGGTGTGGGTCATCTGGTGTCGCTTGAGGTGTCCCCTTTGATTGAAAGATTGTCCACAGATGTCGCATGCGTACGGTTTCTCATTGGTGTGGGTCATCTGGTGTCGCTTGAGGTGTCCATTGTGCGTGAATGTTTTCCCACAGATGTTGCATGTGCACGGTTTCTCATTAGTATGGGATATTTGATGTTGCTTGAGGTTATATTTTAATCTAAAGGTTTGGCTGCAGATGTCGCATGAGTGCCTTTTCTCCTTCATGTGCATTTTACATGTAAAACTAGGACTCATTTCGGCAAAGATTTGACCGTGTCCTAATTGTCGTCTCCTCCAAACTAGCAGTCTCGTCTGCATCAGACTCTTCAAAATGTGCAAAGAAAAAAAAAAGAGCAAAAAGTGAGTTTTTCTACAAAAAAAATAGGTGTCGTCACTCTGTAATTATTTGCATACACAGTACATTTAGCGGCTTAATTATTTAAGGTACTTAATTTTTTAAGGGGTACAATTATTTTTCGACTCGTCACCCCACTTGACTCGTCGCACCGGTCTACTCATCCCACAGAATTGCTTAGCACAAAAAAAGTCTTGCTTAGTAATAAATAGGTTATCTTTTCATTAAAAAAAAAACCGGCAGAATTACCCGTCACAAACAATGAATATCATTATCAACTGAAATTTTTGTTTGTAACCCCGTTTTTTCTTTGGAAATTTTTTCAACTAAACAAATATGTTGCCTTGTTGGTGTTCTATCTAAACAAAACATTACAGTAACGTTTTATGAACGTGGCCCCTGCTGTTTCTAAGCATGGAGGTATATGGAGGAGAATACGACACGCAACAAAAAATCATTTTACTCTCGTTTTTACCTTGTTGAAGAAGTCAAGGAACAAATTCAGAATACCCCGCCACTCGATCGCCCCGACTTCGTATCCGGATAATACGAGCTGTACGTACATGTATCCGTACAGCTGGGGATCCGTGGGCTAGTGAGTGTTCACGATAAACGATTATTTTTCGGAGGCTAGATAGATGGGCCTGACGGCGTTTACCAAATGGGGCTTGAGGCTTGGGGCTTGGGGCTAGGCTCGGGCTTGGCTTGGGCTTGGCTAGGCTTGGGCTTCATCACAAAGCAAAATGGCGGCCAAAACGATTCGTACGGTCAGGCTTCGGGAGGCTTCGGCTGGCATATGGCTTCGGTTATCGATACTCGGCTCGGCGCGCGTCGCGAACTGAACAAAAAAATTGATTTGTCTCGATCGCTGGTGATATGAAGTTTATTCTTCGAAGGTTTTCAAAATATACAATGAATTTTAGTAGGTATTTTTAGGAAATACGGTAGAGGGGGGGGGGGGGGGGGGGGGGGGGGGGGGGGGGGGGGTTGAAGTAGATGCTGAGTTGAGTGCTTCTAGATTTTGTCCAATGTATTTTTTAGTGTCTTGTAGGCCTATTCAGATTTATAGTGTCTTCGAGTTGGGGTGGTCGAGTATCAGTACTTAGTACGAAGTACTTAGAGGGTTACGTCTGAAGCACCAATTAATAAACAAACCCATGTGATAAGAATTCTCAGTTAGCACAGTATTGCATTTTACTGGTGCAAGATTTTGTGCATTAATTAATACCACAATAATTAATTCCAGCAGTCAGTATCAATGCTGTTTTATTCAATAAATACAATTTCAATTACATATTAATGTGTGAAGACCAAGGTTATTTGAGCATGACATGGTAATGAAATAATGTTTCTTTTTAAAGGAATACTTCATTATGAGGTAACTTATTAGCATATCTTCCCAATTAGTTTTGTTTATCGTGAAGTTTAGGAAAGGCGTTCCAATAAAGTGCATTTTTACTGTACATGTAGTGTTACAAATAAGAACATACGTTGTTCATTTTTGGAATCTTCAAAGTCATCATGGTTTCTTCATTGGTCCAAAGTGTGACGCAAGATATTCATTATTTAATGCAAGTAGTGCATTCATATTTCACAATAAACAATATTTTCATCTTTAAAATGACAAGGGACAGGAAATTTAGCAATGTGAAGAACACCAGTCCAAACCAGTAAATATATATTGTTTTACTTTCGAGCGGAGTTCTATACATGTAAAGTATAATAAGATAAAAACATAAACACAAATGTATGCCAATTGTGCAAACATGAGTCCAAAATTACCACATAGAAATAAAAGAGAGGAGCATGTTGTCAACTGTTTAAATATACATTTTACCATTCAAGTAGTATTTGCAATGACTGTCGTTTCCAGCCCGTTTGCTTTACTCCTTAAACAAGAGGACATTAGGGGTGATGCTTTTTCAGAGGTGGAGAAAAAGAATGACCCTTTATATACACTGTAATGTATAATTGGTGAGAGTGCAGAATTCAAGTTAACAAAAATCTTGGGGTGATCATGTGCCCCCCCCCCAAAAAAAAAAACCCCAACATTTATGTTGTCTGCCCTAAGATATTCCTTGTAGTATATTTGTGTATTCAAATATTCCTGTTAACTTGAATTTTTAAACTCAATCTATTAAAATAGGCTATGAAAAATAAAGCAATGTGACAACTTTGCAAGTAATATTGTGGTGCTTTTTTAAACTCCAAGAAATATGATCCATCTTTGAGTTGAGATTTCCAAAGATTTGGGAGATTCAGAGTTGCTGGAGACTGATGGCATAACCATTGCTTGTGTCATTTCTCCCTTGAGCAAACAGTGGTACCATTGTAGCAGGTCTCTCCATTATATGTAGCCTCATACAGCTGCCAGCCAGAAGGACTTCAGTGGTGCCTAGTTTAGGACTCTTGATTTCTGAAAACAATATACAAGTGAAATGTTTAAATGATCACAAATTAATATTTAAAACATGAATACAATGGCTGCTTGTTAGCAGTCTAGTTTTCAATCTTTCTGCAACAAAACGTAATCATCATTGCTCTATTTTCAAAGATTTTCCATTCACAATGCTCTCATACAAGGGAAATTTTGTTTCGTCACTATAGTCGAATGATGCTAATAAATCAGTATATATACATGTACATGTACATATGCTTTTTTTTTGTGGGGGGGGGGGGGGGGGGGGGGGGGGAGGGGGGGGGGGGGGGGGTAATAAATATGTAATATTATTTTTAATATGTTAAATAAAAAATGCCACAATGACTGGAATTTTTACCCTGCTGAGGTATCTGCCAGATTGTACAGGTCGGTTTATATTAATTGTGAATTTGTTTCTTCTCACGGAAAGCAATGCACAGAGCTGACATACAGTAAGCACATCGCTGAAGGGCAGAGCCTGTTATCTAATTTGCTTTATTCTACTGCAAAATTACATTAACTAGTGATAATTGTTACAGGCCATACCTGTGGTCATGGTGCATAGCCCGGTCTGTCACCAACATTCTGAAGTGCTGGCCGTATTCACTCCAAAGTCCAATTTCCACGTTTCTTAAAAAGAGAAAGTGAACTTAAGTTAAGTTCAGTTAACACAAACTAATCAAAAATTGACACAACAGTTTATTTAATTTAAAGACCATGGTCCTAGTCTGGATGGCAATCGTGTAACATCCTAGTTTAGCTCAAGAGGAGCTGTTTAAGGATTACAGTATCAAGTATCAAGTATGTACATGTACTGTAGTTTCACTCCCATTTTTTACAAGTTCCATTCTAAAATTGCTTTTGCATTTGAAAGCCAATTAAAAAGTGACTTTTCCAGCTTCAAGCAGTCATTGTTCTTTAGATTTGAACCTAGTCCGAGTAACTTGGACCCCAAAATCACCTTTTTCAACATTTGGACATATCACCCGACCATGTCCAAATGTTGAAAAAGGTGATTTTTGGGTCCAAGTTACTCGGACTAATTTGAACCCATGATTTTTTGAATTTTTGATAAGTGGTTTTGAAGAAAATGTGACTCAGTGTCTTACCCTTTTTGCACAGTCATGTTTATTGCCATCTTGTGTTTTTGTGCCATGACGGTTGTCGGTTTTTCCCCAACCATAGGCCCAACCAGTCTTTCCACAAAGTTTTGCTTGATGGTAAATACTTGCATGATTCCAAATCATGATTTTTCCTACTTGTATCATCGTCAAATTCATCGTCATAAAATTGCCTTTTTTTGTTTGTACTAAACTGTAGTCTTATTCCTACGTTAAACTAGACCGTACACTCACGCAGTGGACTTCCCTGTTCCCAGCATAGCGTACGACAGCGGAATCAAACACACCGACAAAAACGCCGAGTTGTTGCCCAAAATATTGGCAAAATTAACATGGCAAGTCACTTACATTGTACACTGGAATTTTGCTTTGCCTGGCTCAGCTCCTGTGGCTAAAGGGTTGTTCAATCGACGTCAGAATCCTTCAATGTCGACACAAAAGAGAAATAAATGCCGCACACAGTGTTTTTCAAGATGGCGATTCGCTGAAAGTTTTTACACCGTGACGTCATCAAGCCCGGCGCTAGCCAGCTTTCGCGAGGCTTGGTGGGGCTTCGGAATACAGCCTGAAATCTAGCCCCGGGCTTACTTCGCGTAGCCTCGCCCGTCGTTTGGTATGAGGCTTCAAAATGGCGCCGCAAAAATCTAGCCCAAGCCTAGCCTCTAGCCTCCGTTTTGTAAACGCCCTATAAAATGCCCGCGAAAACTGCGCCCTCTACCGGTATTGGTGTTCGAGGTCCATTCCATTAAACATTCCGGGGGTGGGGTACGTTGCGCTGGAGGAGTGACTGGGTTTGTTTTATTGAAATTAAGCGAGTTCAGGGTATCCCTTGGCGGGATTTTGTTTGTTTTTGTTTGTTCTCAATCCTCTGATTTCTCCCATAGATAACAGATAATATTGTGGGCGATAAACAAATCAAATTAAACAATGTCATTTTAATTAAACGTGGGTCTTCATAACGTAAAAATGAGAGTGGCGATTGTGTGGCGAAAAGAGGTACTTCTCTCAGGCTCAAAACAGATTCTTCAGAAGTTCAGGGAGAAATTGTTTTCGAGCCTGTTTAAAATAACGATCAAAGGAGATGGTTTTCAAAAAATCGTCAAACTATTTGGTATGCAAGAAGAGTAGCTCTCGTACGATGAAGTTTATTAAGAAACATTCAACATGAAATTGTGAAAACCTATTCGACTTCATCTTTTAACATTATTATCTGCTCCAAATGTTTTTCAACGGAAAACAAACCGATCTCTTACAAGTTACATACCATAACTCTACAGTACAAGTACATGTACACGGTTATACGTTTCGTGTAGTCAAACCCCCAAGACCCCATTTACCTCAAATACAATAAATTAAAACCAAAATATTTGATAGTTGATACATAAAGTATAGGTTGATACTAGGTAAAGTAATCGAGACAAGCGTTTAACGTTAAATATACAAATTTATACAAAAATGTGTCATTCACTAATAAAAACATGACGACCAATCTGTATCCTAATAAAAGCATTTCGTCTTAAAAAAAATAGAAGAAATTCAAAACAAAATTATTTGCCAACGAAATCAAAGAAGCTTATCAAAAAACTTACAACCTCAGACTCGTAGTGAGCAAAACTCGATCTTAAACGCTATTGTTTATGATATGACTTATGCTGTCATTGCTTTTACACAAAATGAGGCATACTGCATAATCCCTCGTATGCATCATAACAAAAGATCAGGCTGTCGCAGTCGTTGTTGGTGTAAATGTCAAACTTGTTAAGCACTGCAAATATTACTCCTTGGCAGTGACGGTGATTACTCAAAAGTAGCTTTGGCGACTTGCGACTCAATTTTATTTGTTGGGTTTGATCACAAAATTATCTATCTCTCTCATTGCTGTCGGTGTGGTCCATCTTCGTGTGGTGACGCTTGAGGTCTCCATTCTGCCTAAAGTAAACGATTTTCCACAAATATCGCATGTGTACGGTTTCTTATTGGTGTGAGTCATCTGGTGTCGCTTGAGGTTTCCATAGTTCACCAATGATTTTCCACAGATGTTGCATGTGTACGGTTTTTCATTGGTGTGGGTCATCTGGTGTTGCTTGAGGTGTCCATTCTGCCTGAACGATTTTCCACAGATGTCGCATGTGTATGGTTTTTCATTGGTGTGGGTCATCTGGTGTCGCTTGAGGTCTCCATTGTGCGTAAATGATTTTCCACAGATGTCGCATGCGTACGGTTTCTCATTGGTGTGGGTCATCTGGTGTCGCTTGAGGTTTCCATTGTGCGTGAATGATTTTCCACAGATGTCGCATGCGTACGGTTTCTCATTGGTGTGGGTCATCTGGTGTTGCTTGAGGTTTCCATTGTGTGTGAATGCTTTTCCACACATGTCGCATGTGTACGGTTTCTCATTGGTGTGGGTCATCTGGTGTTGCTTGAGGTATCCATTGTGCGTGAATGATTTTCCACAGATGTCGCATGCGTACGGTTTCTCATTGGTGTGGTTCATCTGGTGTCGCTTGAGGGTTCCACTTTTCTCACGCGTACGGTTTCTCATTGGTGTGGGTCATCTGGTGTCGCTTGAGGTTTCCATTGTGCGTGAATGATTTTCCACAGATGTCGCATGTGTACGGTTTCTCATTGGTGTGGGTCATCTGGTGTCGCTTAAGGTGTCCATTGTGCGTGAACGATTTTCCACAGATGTCGCATGTGTGCGGTTTCTCATTGGTGTGGGTCATCTGGTGTTGCTTGAGGTTTCCATTGTTCGTGAATGATTTTCCACAGATGTCGCATGTGTATGGTTTCTCATTGGTGTGGGTCATATGGTGTCCCTTAAGGTGTCCATTGTGTGTGAACGATTTTCCACAGATGTCGCATGTGTACGGTTTCTCATTGGTGTGGGTCATCTGGTGTCGTTTGAGGGTTTCACTCCGATTGAATGATATTCCACAGATGTCGCATGCGTACGTTTTCTCATTGGTGTGGGTCATCTGGTGTCGCTTGAGGTTTCCATTGTGCGTGAATGATTTTCCACAGATGTCGCATGCGTACGGTTTCTCATTGGTGTGGGTCATCTGGTGTTGCTTGAGGTTTCCATTGTGTGTGAATGCTTTTCCACACATGTCGCATGTGTACGGTTTCTCATTGGTGTGGGTCATCTGGTGTTGCTTGAGGTATCCATTGTGGGTGAATGATTTTTCACAGATGTCGCATGCGTACGGTTTCTCATTGGTGTGGTTCATCTGGTGTCGCTTGAGGGTTCCACTTTGTGTAAATGATATTCCACAGATGTTGCATGCGTACGGTTTCTTACTGGTATGAGTCATTTGGTGTCGCTTGCGGTCTCCATTGTGCGTGAATGATTTTCCACAGATGTCGCATGTGTATGGTTTCTCATTGGTGTGGGTCATCTGGTGTTGCTTGAGGTTTCTATTGTGCGTGAACGATTTTCCACAGATGTCGCATGCGTACGGTTTCTCATTGGTGTGGGTCATCTGGTGTCGCTTGAGGTTTTCATTGTTCGTGAATGATTTTCCGCAGATGTCGCATGCGTACGGTTTCTTATTGGTGTGGGTCATCTGGTGTTGTTTGAGGGTTTCACTCCGATTGAATGATTTTCCGCAGATGTCGCATGTGTACGGTTTCTCATTGGTGTGGGTCATCTGGTGTCGTTTGAGGGTTTCACTCCGATTGAATGATTTTCCACAAATGTCGCATGTGTACGGTTTCTCATTGGTGTGGGTCATCTGGTGTTGCTTGAGGGTTTCACTCCGATTGAATGATTTTCCACAGATGTCGCATGTGTACGGTTTCTCATTGGTGTGGGTCATCTGGTGTCGCCTAAGGTTTCCATTGTGCGTGAATGATTTTCCGCAGATGTCACATGCGTACGGTTTCTCATTGGTGTGGGTCATCTGGTGTCGCCTAAGGTTTCCATTGTGCGTGAATGATTTTCCGCAGATGTCGCATGTGTACGGTTTCTCATTAGTGTGGGTCATCTGGTGTCGTTTGAGGGTTTCACTCTGATTGAATGATTTTCCACAGATGTCGCATGTGTATGGTTTCTCATTGGTGTGGGTCATCTGGTGTCGCTTGAGGTTTTCATTGTTCGTGAATGATTTTCCGCAGATGTCGCATGCGTACGGTTTCTTATTGGTGTGGGTCATCTGGTGTTGTTTGAGGGTTTCACTCCGATTGAATGATTTTCCGCAGATGTCGCATGTGTACGGTTTCTCATTAGTGTGGGTCATCTGGTGTCGCTTGAGGTCTCTATTGTGCATGAATGATTTTCCACAGAAGTCGCATGTGTGCGGTTTCTCATTGGTGTGGGTCATCTGGTGTCGCTTGAGGTCTCTATTGTGCGTGAATGATTTTCCACAGATGTCGCATGTGTACGGTTTCTTATTGGTGTGGGTCATCTGGTGTCGCTTGAGGTCTCTATTGTGCGTGAATGATTTTCCACAGATGTCGCATGTGTACGGTTTCTTATTGGTGTGGGTCATCTGGTGTTGCTTGAGGTTTCCACTATGATTGAACGATTTTCCACAGATGTCGCATGTGTACGGTTTCTCATTGGTGTGGGTCATCTGGTGTCGCTTGAGGTCTCCATTCTGCATGAACGATTTTTCACACACATCACAGGTGTACGGTTTCTCATTGGTGTGGGATATTTGATGTCGCTTGAGGTTAGATTTTAACGTGAAGGTTTTGCTGCAGATGTCGCATGAGTGCCTCTTCTCCTTGATGTGCATTTTACATGTAAAACTAGGACTCATTTCGACAATGATTTGACCGTGTCTTAATTGCCGTCTCCTCCAAACTAGCAGTCTCGTCTGCATCAGACTCTTCAAATTGTGCAAAGAAATAAAAGAGCAAAAAGTGAGTTTTTCTACTAAAAAAATAGGTGTCGTCACTCTGTAATTATTTGCATACACAGTACATTTAGCGGCTTAATTAGGGTAAATTGTTTAACTTAAGGTACTTCATTTTTTAAGGGGTACAAGTATTTTTCGACTCGTCGCCCCACTTGACTCATCGCAGTCGCACCGGTCGACTCATCCCACAGAAGTGCTTAGCACAAAAAAGTCTTACTTAGTAATAAATAGGTTATCTTTTCATTAAAAAAAAAACCAGCATAATATACCAGTCACAAACAATGAATATCAACTGAAATTTTGGTTTGTAACCCCGTTTTTTCCTAGGAAATTGTTTCAACTAAACAAATATGTTGGTGCTACACGAACGTGGCCCCTGTTGGTTCTAAGGTATGGAGGAGAATACGACTCACAACAGAAAATCATTTTACTCTCGTTTTTACCTTGTTGAAGAAGTCAAGGCACAAATTCAGAATACCCCGCCACACGTACGTCTGCCCTGACTTCGTATCCGGATAATACGCGCTGTACACGTACAGCTAGTGAGTGTTCACGATTATTTTTCGGTTTTTTTTGGAGGCCAGAGATATAAAATGCCCGCGAAAACTGCGCCCTCTACCGGTACGGTATTGGTGTCGGAGGTCCATTCCATTAAAATTTTGGGGGTGGGGTACGTTGCACTGGAGGTTTGTTTTATTGAACTTAAGCGAGTTCCAGGGTACCGGTATCCCCTGGCGGGATTTGGTCGTTTTCGTTTGTGTTCTCACTGACTTCTCTGGTTTCTCCCACAGATAACAGTGTGGGCGATAAACAAATCAAATTAAACGTCATTTTTAATTGTGGGTCTTCATAACGTAAAATTGAAAGGGGTGATTGTGTGGCGAAAAGAGGAAGATCTCTCAGGCTCAAAACAGATTCTTCAGAAGTTCAGGAAGAAATTGTTTTCGAGCTTGGGAGATATCCTCTATCCACGTTTTTTCGCGAGTTTTGATGGTTAGAATTGTTAATACTTTTTAATGCTTTTAAATAACGATAAAAAGAGTCGGGTTATCAACAAATCGCCAAACATTGGGTATGCAAGAAGTAGAGAGAAATGCTCTCGTATGATGAAGTTTATTAAGTAACATTCAACATGAAAACTTGCTCAACGTCATCTTTTAACATTATTATCTGCTCACTAAACGGAAAACAAACCGATCTCTTAGATCATATAACTCTACAGTACACGGTTAAACGTTTTGTGTAGTCAACCCCCTAAGTCCCCATTTACATCAAATACAATAAATTAAAACCAAAACAGCTTGATAGTTGATACATATACATGTATACGGTAATAAACAAATTGACGTTCACACTCAAAAATATAGTTTATACGGTAAAGTAATAGATAATCAAGACGAGCGTTTAACATTAAATATACAAATTTATATAAAAATGTGTTGTTCACTAAAAACATGACGACCATCATGTATCCTAATATTAAAACAAGGGCATTTCGTCGTCAAAAGATAAAAGATATTCAAAACAAAAGTATTCGCCAACGAGATCTAAGAAGCTTATCAAAAAACTTACAACCTCGGACTCTCAGTGAGCAAAACTTATTCTTAAACGGTATTGTTTATGATATGACTCATGCTGCCATTGCTTTTACACAAAATGAGGAATCCCCCGAATGCATCATAACAAAAGATCAGGCTGTCGCAGTTGTTGTTGGTGTAAATGTCAAACTTGTTAAGCACTGCAATGTATTACTTGTTGGCAGTGACGGTGATTACTCAAAAGTAGCTTTAGCGACTTGTGACTCAATTTTTTTAGTTGGGTTTGATCACAAAATTATCTCCCTCTCTCATTGCTGTCGGTGTGGTCCATCTTCGTGTGGTGTCGCTTGAGGTCTACATTCTGCCTGAACGATTTTCCACAAATATCGCATGCGTACGGTTTCTCATTGGTGTGGGTCATCTGGTGTCGCTTGAGGTTTCCATTCCGATTAAACGATTTTCCACAGATGTCGCATGTGTATGGTTTCTCATTGGTGTGGGTCATCTGGTGTCGGTTGAGGGTTTTCTCCTGATTGAATGATTTTCCACAGATGTCGCATGCGTACGGTTTCTCATTGGTGTGGGTAATCTGGTGTTGCTTGAGGTTTCCATTCTGCGTGAATGATTTTCCACAGATGTCGCATGTGTACGGTTTCTCATTGGTGTGGGTCATCTGGTGTCGTTTGAGGGTTTCACTCTGATTGAATGATTTTCCATAAATGTCGCATGTGTATGGTTTCTCATTGGTGTGGGTCATCTGGTGTTGCTTGAGGTTTCCATTCTGCGTGAATGATTTTCCACAGATGTCACATGTGTAAGGTTTCTCATTGGTGTGGGTCATCTGGTGTCGCTTGAGGTCTTCATTCTGTGTGAACGATTTTTCACAGATGTCGCATGCGTACGGTTTCTCATTGGTGTGGGTCATCTGGTGTTGCTTGAGGTTTGCATTCCGCGCGAACGATATTCCACAGATGTCGCATGCGTACGGTTTCTCATTGGTGTGTGTCATCTGGTGTTGCTTGAGGTGTCCACTCTGCCTGAACGATTTTCCACATATGTCGCATGTGTACGGTTTCTCATTGGTGTGGGTCATCTGGTGGTGCTTGAGGTTTCCATTCTGCGTGTATGATATTCCACAGATGTTGCATGCGTACGGTTTCTTACTGGTATGAGTCATTTGGTGTCGCTTGCGGTCTCCATTGTGCGTGAATGATTTTCCACAGATGTCGCATGCGTACGGTTTCTCATTGGTGTGGGTCATCTGGTGTTGCTTGAGGTTTCCATTGTGCGTGAATGATATTCCACAGATGTCGCATGTGTACGGTTTCTCATTGGTGTGGGTCATCTGATGTCGCTTGAGGGTTCCACTTTGTGTAAATGATATTCCACAGATGTCGCATGTGTATGGTCTCTCATTGGTGTGGGTCATCTGGTGTCGCTTGAGGTGTCCATTGTGCGTGAATGATTTTCCACAGATGTCGCATGTGTATGGTTTCTCATTGGTGTGGGTCATCTGGTGTCGTTTGAGGGTTCTACTCCACGCAAACAATTTTCCACAGATGTCGCATGCGTACGATTTCTCATTGGTGTGGGTCATCTGGTGTCGCTTGAGGTCTTTATTCTGCATGAACGATTTTCCACACACATCACAGGTGTACGGTTTCTCATTGGTGTGGGATATTTGATGTCGCTTGAGGTTAGATTTTAATGTAAAGGTTTTGCTGCAGATGCCGCATGAGTGCCTCTTCTCCTTGATGTGCATTTTACATGTAAAACTAGGACTCATTTCGGTAAAGATTTGACCGTGTCTTAATTGCTGTCTCCTCCAAACTAGCAGTCTCGTCTGCATCAGACTCTTCAAATTGTGCAAAGTTTAAAAAGAGAAAAAAGTGAGTTTTTCTACTAAAAAATAGGTGTCGTCACTCTGTAATTATTTGCATGCACAGTACATTTAGCGGCTTAATTAGGGTAAATTGTTTAATTAAGGTACCTAATTTTTTAAGGGGTACAATTATTTTTCGACTCGTCGCCCCACTTGACTCGTCGCACCAGTCGACTCATCCCACAGAAGTGCTTAGCACAAAAAAAGTCTTGCTTTAGTGATAAAAGGGTTAACGGTCAAAACTCCACCTACAAAAACCAGCAGAATACCAGTCACAAACAATGAATAACAACTTAAATTTTGGTTTGTAACCACGTTTTTTCCTAGGAAATTGTTTCAACTAAACAAATATGTTGGTGCTATTCTAAACACAACATTAACAGTAACGTTTTATGAACGTGGCCCCTGCTGGTTCTAACCATGGAGGTATATGGAGGAGAATAAGACTCACAACAGAAAATCATTTCACTCTCGTTTTTACCTTGTTGAAGAAGTCGAGGCACAAATTCAGAATAGCCCGCGCGCACCACTCGGATCTGCCCACTTCGTATCCGGATAAATGTAATACGCGTTGTACATGTATACATGAGCTAGTGACTAGTGAGTGTTTGGAGGCCAGAAAGATATAAAATTCCCGCAAAAACTGCGCCCTCTACCGGTATTGGTGTTGGAGGTCCATTCCAGAGCCGTAGATAGAGAGACGGCTCTGGTCCATTCCATTAAACATCTCGGGGGTGGGGTACGGGTACACGTTGCGCTGGAGGAGTGAATGAGTACTGGGTTTGTTTTACTTTTTGGAAATTAAGCGAGTTCTGGGGTATCCCTTGGCGATATTTTGTTTGTTTGTTCTCACTAGCTCCTCTGGTTTCTCCCATACATGCAAATAACAGAGAACAGTGTGGGCGATAAACAAATCGAATTAAACAACGTCGTTTTAAAACGTGGGTCTTCATAAGGCCTCTTAAAATTAATAAATAGGTTTACATCAAAGACCCTAGAGCGCCGCGCAGCGGCGATTGTAACGCGCCTACGGCGCTCTACGATCTTTGGTTTACATCACTAAGATTTCAAAAAATTTGTGGGGAGGGGAATTTATATTTTATATTTTTAGTTTTTTACTTTCCTTCATATCCAAGGCCCAACAAAGTGCGCCACCAACGTTGAAATGTATCTCATTCATTCTTCCAAGCTCACGAGCCGCACATCTCAATATCGAGACGGAGCTAAAAATCGGGACGGACGGCGATGTAAACCTTTTAATTAATTTTAAGAGGCCTAACGTAAAAACGAGAGGGGTGATTGTGTGGCGAAAAGAGGAAGATCTCCCAGGCTCAAAAAAGATTCTTCAGAAGTTCAGGGAGAAATTGTTTTCGAGCTTGGGTGATATCCTCTATCCACGTTTTTCGCGAGTTTTGATGGTTAGAATTGTTAATACTTTTTAATGCTTTTAAATAACGATAAAAAGAGTCGGGTTATCAACAAATCGCCAAACTATTGGGTATACAAGAAGAGAGGCTCTTGTACGATTAAGTTTATTAACTAACATTCAACATAAAAACTTACTCGACGTTATCTGCTCACTAAATGTTTTTCAACGGAAAACAAACCGATCTCATACCATAACTCTACAGTACAGGGTTATACGTTTCGTGTTGTCTACCCCCTAAGTCCCCATTTACATCAAATACAATAAATTAAAACCAAAACACTTGATAGTTGATACATATACATGTATACGGTAATAAACAAATTGACGTTCACACTCGAAGATATAGTTTATACGGTAAAGTAATCGATAATCAAGACGAGCGTTTAACATTAAATATACAAATTTATATAAAAATGTGTTGTTCACTAAAAACATGACGACCATCATGTATCCTAATATTAAAACAAGGGCATTTCGTCGTCAAAAGATAAAAGAAATTCAAAACAAAATTATTCACCAACGAGATCAAAGAAGCTTATCAAAAAACTTACAACCCCAGACTCTCAGTGAGCAAAACTTATTCTTCAACGCTATAGTTTATGATATGACTCATGCTGCCATTGCTTTTACACAAAATGAGGCATACTGCATAATCCCTCGAATGCATCATAACAAAAGATCAGACTGTTGCAGTTGTTGTTGGTGTAAATGTCAAACTTGTTAAACACTGCAAATATGACTTGTTGGCAGTGACGGTGATTACTCAAAAGTAGCTTTGGCGACTTGTGACTCAATTTTATTTGTTGGGTTTGATCACAAAATTATCTATCTCTCTCTCTCATCGCTGTCGATGTGGTCCATCTTGTGGTTTTTCAGGTACTTGCTGCGACTGAACGATTTTTCACAGATCCCTGTTAGCAGGCACACGTCTTAATCACGTCGTAATTACGTCAGGGAAGTCGTCAGAAAGACGTCAGCAAAAGACGTCTTTCTGACGTGAAGTTGCACCCGGGTCCCACGTCATTAACACGTCATATTTTGACGTGATTTTTACGTCCAACTGGTAAAATATTTACGTCTTTCTTACGTGTTATTCACGTGAGCAGCACGTGAAAATCACTATTTTCTGGTCAAAATCTTATGTGTTTCTGACGAGTTTCTGATGCCCAAAATATGCGTTAGTTTGTTTATATGACAAAAATAATAATGAAACGATTTATGATTCTGAAAGATGCTTTTATTACGTACATGTATACCACTTCCTTAAATGAATACTCGATCGTGACTAAATGATTACGTTTAGATATTTTAAATTTCCTTTTCTAGAACAAATTCTTTTAGAGATGTATTTTCACGTTTTAAAGATGTCTTTCTACGAACGATCAATTGTGATGAGTTGGATGTAGGCCCCGGTCAAAAAATGAGTTTTCATGTACAGTGTAGTTTTAAAGAAGGCATTATGTACGTTTTAAAAACTGAAAACCCCATGATGATACGATGTTTTGTTGTCGAGTTATGTAAATTTGTTTAAATTTAAAGAACACAGTTCTGATTAAAACATTTTTGGGATTTCCCGACATCCGACTCATTCCGCTTGATCGTGTCACAAATACATGTACAATAAAAATTATAGAAAGTATAGAAAGCCCCAAAACATTTTCGTTCGTTGTGCCAAGAACATTACTTTTCAGAATTATTGTACATGTACATGTATTCAGAGCGAGTCAAAAAAGTTCAATCAACTTAACATTATTACAATTTGTTTTATAACTATTTTGGTAAAATAACGTAAAATTGGGTTGACCGCGCTTTTTCCAAATTTCTATTTTCTTTTTTGAACAAATTTTGGAGGAAGACCATGCATGTACGGTAGTATACGAATACATTAGTATTGTTTGTATTGGCAGGCCTTTACACATTATTAAAAAGTGTTTTTTATCATTCAAAATTTGAATTTGTTTAATATTTACTTGCCTTTAGCCGATCGTTTTTCGTGGGATGTCTTATTCAAAAGCTCACAACAAATACAATGCTAGAAAATGATTAATTCAATTTGAAAATCTCTAAATGCTCACATTATTATTTAAGGGTGCAACCCCCCTAAAATCATGGACACACCAACTTTAAAGGTAGGATACACCATTTGCAGATATCGAAAATATTTACTACCAAATTATTAAAAAATATCTTACTCATTTGAAAGTAAATAATAATTCTAGGCATCCAGCAAAAATGATTGCGCTAGATATCCTGTAATTATTCCGAAAAATATAATTATATAAAAACAACAATAACTAAGAATAACTGCTCAACGCCGGTTGAATACAAACGCTGTTTTCGTGCTTTTCTCGGCATCAATGACTGTAAAACTTCGGACAGGTCAGTTAAACTATATTTACTACAAAATACAAATCCACCCATTCATGACAATTTAACGAATTACCATTGGTGTATCCTACCTTTAAATAACATGAAAGTGCATCTAACTGTTAGTCTAGTGTGAACAAAATTATTAGTGTCTTTTGTTGAATGTTTATAATGCATTGTCAGAGTCGGCATCGGAATCGTCGGCATCGGCATCAACATCAACATCATCGACAGTAGCTTTTTTCTTTTTTTTAGGTTGGTTAAGTTTTTGATAAATATATTTAAGATATTTCTGTATCTCGGCCTCGACCTGCCCACTGTTGCATTCCGACGTTGCAGAATTGCGTCGAACAGCAGCTACATAAAATAGGAAAACAAAAGAATTACATGTATTAGAAATCCGAAGTATCAACTACAGTATATTTAATTTCTTCCTTTTTACTATTTGGGAAGGATGCAAATATAGGGCTAGTTCCGCTTCAGTCAATGTTTCCTTGCTCGCTTCATTTCAAGTCAGGGGTAAATTATCTCACTGCCCTCCCCACCCATAAATTGGTGAATAGGGAATACAACAATTGGACTTACAGTAGCAGCTTCTGTGAGTATGTGTGGTTATGAAAAGGGAAACTAAATGTTTATTTGGAAAGTCTCGTAATGACGCACAGAATATTGTCGGAACTCTTTCAGAACCACACATACAAAACAAATTAATTACACGGCGCTACAGTAAATCCCTTATTGTATTGATTATAAACATCTGTTACATACCACAGATGAGTCCGATGACTTGCACATATCCAGAAAACCCCTTCTTGGTTCCTCGCTGACCACACCAGTTATACTTGTTTGCCAGTTGCCTTGTCAGAAGCGTATTCATCATTCTCTGAATCGTTTCATGTAGGGTCACCGATCCACACTTCTTCAGGAATTCAACCTACAAAAGAAAAGCGTACAATCTAAGTTGCTGCTATCATGGATCATTTACAAACTTGTGTGTAGCAGTGAGCAGCCCACAATGCAAACATATAAAGCATTGTGTTCCAATGATAGTTGCATATTATTTAATGTACATGTACTTGGATTTGTTATGGCACTCTTTCACCTCACACCCTGCACCCTTGGTGGTGGGGGATTGTCACTGAAATTTTGCCTGAGGGGTGGGGATTATGTCACTCCAAAAGTGACAATCCCCACGTCTTTGGGGGGGGGGGGGGAGGGGGAATTTGGTAGGCGATTCGTCTGTTCTCCCGCAGTTCTGCCTTTACTTCCTCAAGCTTAATGAGAGTTGACCTGTTTTCTACAGTAAGAAAATGCAGGGCTTAGAAATAACAACAAATGTTGGCAAAGAATGTGGTATTTTAAACAAAGCAACGTTTTTTGTTACAGCAAGTTTGCACAGTCTACTGCCTGTTTACAAGGGTATCAACACCATCGCAAATGTAACACAAAGCATGGGCACCTGACAGCTCTGTTGTGCCGCGTTACATTGGTTAAGACGTGGGCTGGTTTGGGGTGTTAACCAATGAGAAATGCACACATTTAAATGACATTCTTACCAGAAACAGGGCAGTCAACAGGCGATATGGATCGTGACCGGGCTGGTGATGCGCTTGTAACAGGCGCCTGGAAGCTGGTGGTTGGTGTGCCTGATTTGCGTTGCTGGCGCTGGACTGGCGACTGGAAAGTCCACGAACTGCTTTGTCCTGGACTCTGGGATTGCGGTAGTGGTGATGAGCTGCGTTGTGCAGGTACTGGTCTGGGTATGGCTGGCGGTTGCACCATTTTAGTCACGACTTTTTGTTTGGGCTGCACCGTCTGCACGTCATCATCGCTATCATCATCACTCTCCAACTGAGAATATTTCGGATTTGGCCTGCCAAAACAAACAATACATTTTAGTACAAAATCTCTTCAACCTATATACAACCTTCTGTGATATCTAGCATTTTTACTACATATGATTGTAGAGGGCCTGACCGACCTTCATGGTTTTTAGAGCACCTATTTAGGGAGATATAAAGGGGATATTTTAGAGCATATAATATAAGGGGGAAAATGCGACCATTTAATTGACATCAATCTGGACGAAAAATAATAAAATGAAATCAAATTGTGTAGAGCAGTAATCATACAGCCAACACTGATCGTCCGGTAACATTTAATATTAAAAAAAAAGTCCAACAATACATTCATCCTAAAACTCAGATCATGAGACTCCGAGGCCATGGATGACTGGTACAATATACAATTTGTGACGTCATTGTTGGGACATGGAATACACATTATTAGTACATATACAGTGTGTACATAATGGTTTCTATGTGCACACCGTTTTGTTTTTAGAATTGTACTTGCACTTGACATGTACATGGTAAACGACACTCACTTTCTTGCCCGTTTCTTGGGTGGACTGTCATCATCTGAGGGGCAGTCTGTTGTATTGAGGTCCGACGTGTCCATTGCCTTTGTGCATTTACGCTCTGCCTCCTTATATTCATCTACATGTATGAAAGCAATTTAATTTGAAAATTCCTGTTAGGCATTTTGGGCTCAGGAATTCCAAATGAAGTTGGATATAACACACCAAGCTCAGGGTGTTTTTTTATTGCCATTTTGGTCAGTCATTAATACCCACACAGTGTGTGTTTTTACACTCCGCTGATGGGAAAAGACTCTTGGGAGAGCCACAAGACATGGCTTTTTTGGTTTTTTTTCAATTATTGTTGCGTTTTTGTTCCAGCTTTGGTGAATAGTAATTTAACTACAGTACTTTGTAGAAAACAGCACTATTTATTTGTAATCCCTAAACAAAAAGTTAATGATCACAATTAGAGGAACAACAATAGGAATTTAAAAATTAGTCATACATTACCTGTCATGAATAAGATCTTCACTTTCCATTCACTCCAAGAATCCGAGGACACTGCACCTTGCAGAACCATCTTTTTCACACTGTCTTGTCTTTTTGCAGGTGGCCAATACACGTCACAATGATCAAATGAACTATAGTGGTGCAGCCATTTAGAAGCCACAACTTCAACCTGTCTTGGCTCAGTTTGGAGGAATTCCACTACTGCGATTTTTTTGGTGCATGCCATACTAACAAACGTTGAGGTATAAGTGCAAAATCAACCTGTGTGAAAACAAAGTTCCTTTTTGAAGCACCACAAAATTAAAAATTTCAAAGTACATGTACACGTGTGGTACCGGGCAGTACAGATTATTTTACCAATATTTTCATGGTGCAAGAATTGCCTTGTTTCCTTGTGAGAAAAACAAAAGACAAATAAACGCCTGAAAGGCAACATAAAAATTAAAAAAATCTAATCTACACTTTGGATGAATTAGACACCCAAAAGTCATGTATAATAATAAATACAAGAGTGCCAGATGTGGACCGCCTTTTTTGCTAAATCTCTGATTATATTATTTTTTTTCGCAATCGCCGTTCGGCGATATATTTTTTCTTAACATTTACAGGATATTTAGCGCAATCATTTTGCTAAATGCCTACAAACATTATTTACTTTTTGAATAAGCGAGATATTTCTTTAAAAATCAAATTGTTTGATATGCAAATGGTGTATCCTACATGATGTACCTTTAACACTGACATAATAATATTGCGGTCACCCTAGTACTTTTTACGCTGATTTATTCTTACTGCTGGAAGCCTTATATAAAATAAAATTAGTATTTTGGCAGATAGGCCTACATGTACATGTAATACATGTACATCCATTTTGTCACCAACCATTTATTTTTGAAAAGCTCATCCCTATAAACATGTACATGGTTCAGTAAATGGCAGCATGTACATGCATACATGTACATTACAAAAGAAAATTATACACATGTAGGATGGAAGGTTCTCCATCTAAAAGAAACAAATCAACTTTCATTCTGAATGCAAGAAAGGGATAGACAGATAGGTATCACGGTCTTGCAGAGGAAGGAGAACAATTTTCCTTGTGATGTCAGACACTGGAGCAAACTGAATTGCATAATGTAATTCAGATAGCAATGAAATGCCAATCTCCCGAGAAGGAAGGGGGTATGTGAAAAAGTCACTGTGTTTCTTGAATCGCTCAAACACAATGTACTCAATACCGTCACATATGACTATGTTTCGAACTAAAGCTACTTGCCCCTGGACTTCAACACAGTTGTCACCATGGTTATGGGAAACAAACCCAATGGGAAGATAAAGTTGCCTATACTGCAGACCTACTATTAGTTCAGCAGGGACTGGACCATTCATGTGCCTTCCTTTAATACGCGGTCTCTCTTTCCTCTTTATGGCTTGGGCACCTTGTTTTTCTGAGAGTCTACGCACTATCTGCTGCAAAGGTTGGGATGTTTCCTAACAAGTTTTTTCAGCTTTCCCAGATAGTTTTCAAAGGGGAATGCTGAAACATTGTCTAGAGACCCATAGTGCCCAGCATCTTGCGGTAAATGAATAAGGGAGTGAACATTGTATACTATATTCTCCTCCCCATATAATTCACCAAAGTGCTTCACGAAATTGGTAAGCAAGACATCTGCATACTCGAGGAAGGTTCTGCAAAGATTGGGACTCAACAAAATGTGCATTGCAACGGACAGCAACATAAAATTCTTGTACATTGAGTCAGGAAGCCTTTTGACTAGAACGAGAGGACCAGTGTAGAGCAGAAACTGCCTAAATTCTGTCGCCTTCCATCTATCCATTTCCCGCAATGACCTGGGTTTTCGTGCAAATTCTCTGGGAATGAAACTGGCAATAGAAGTCATGGCATCTGAAATTTCAGTTATTCTTTTAGCACCAATACGGCATTGCAATGGGCCCTTTTTCCACAGCAATACCAGTCGCCTAGTCACACCTAAACAAACCATGTGCATATAATCTAAGGGGAACTCAGAAACCATTTTCAGTGGTAGATCTCCAAATGGTGAAGGTCCATGCTGATGATCTTCATATGCACGCTCTGAAAAAAGTTCATCAGTCCGTAGAGGAGAGTCCACCAGAGGAAAGCTCATCTTGTTACTATATGTCCCACGCTGTGTACAGCGCTCACAGGCATAATATCCTGTGTGACCCTTGATACTTTTTACAAAGGCTCTGGCAGGAGCATCACACACAACAGCAGATATTTTGACTAAAAAGTTGATTTCTGAAAATGTAAGGCCGTTTTCCGAAGTTGACAGCATATCCCTGACAAAATGAGATAAATATTCTCTTGCATCATTGGGCTTCTTCAAACCATAAAAGAGACCTATCACAAAGGGGTCCTTAACAGACAGGTTTTCAATGAAACCAAGTATAGGCCAAATCTGACCAGATGAACTTTTAAAGAGTGGCAAACCATCGATGTTCAGCTGAAGTGATATTTCAAGCAGATTGGCAACATCACGTGGGTAAGCAGCGAGTTTTGAAACAACGCCATCTTTAATGCCAAAATGATAATACTGTCCACCAGCAACTTCAACGATATTATAGTGAACATTTGTGGATAAAAGTGTTCTGGGATCCTTTGGCAGATGTGGATGGTCCGGCCTTAATGCGGCTAATAATCCGGAAATAGCAGCATGTGACACTTGATTTTGATACTCAAGAGCCCACTTTGACAACCTCTCCCCTGTACTTGGAACAGCATCCTCTTCATCTATTACATCATCATTGTCATCACTGCTATCAAATAAGACATGATTCTCCAGTTCTCTTTCAAAATGTTCATCATCAAACTGTTCATAATCTAAATCTAATTCATCATCAGAGTGATGCAAGTTTAAAACAGCATTCTCGATATCAGATTGGTCATTAGCATCAACAATGCCAACATCAGGCTCTCCACCAGCCCCAGAAAAAGAATCAACAGACTGAACAGATTCTGGGTATTCAACTGCACCAGGTTCAATCTCTGACTCATCATCACGTACTCGTAGCAAAGCATGTTCACGGTAATGTCGATCTACCTCAGCCAGTGCCCTGCGCCGCAATGTCCACCGAGACGACAGTTTTTCCATGACTATGAAGGCAAAATTGTTAGCCAAACAAAAACAAGGGTTAAACCTTAGTGAGAAATTGATAATTGAATCAATGTAAACGTAGTCTGCCTCTGCACCACAGTACCAGTAATAATATATGTTCACCGAAGAAAGGAGACGAGTTTTAAAAACTCAGTAACAACATTGCAAGTCATTGACATACAGTAATGCCATCAAGTTTATGACAAGTCACCTACATTAAACATTATATTAATATTAATATTATTTCTGGTTTATTTAGGGCCTAAGTAAATGACCAATTTCCAGTGTGCACAACTTACGTCGTGAATATTACAGTCAGTTCTGTAATTCTAACATGTCAAATTTATGTATCGTAATGCTACAACGAGCAAGTCAAGTGGCTACTTGACTAGTTACTCTGGATCATTATTTTTCCTTTGTCATGTTTGTGTTTTATGTTGCGCCTCGGAATAGGTTTTCTCTAGATAGATGGCGCATTATAAATGCTTTATATTATTATTATTATTATCTCTCGGACTATAGCAGTACGTAAACCTTCAAAACTACATCAGTACATCATGGTGGCTAACATTAGTAACAACGCAGCAGTCAGTGAATATGTACGTACATGTGTTTACCAGTCAACAGGCTTACATGCAATTGTGTATTTTATTTATTTTGCAAAACAACAAAAACAGACAAATCAGTGGAAAAATATCAAACATTAGTCATTATCTTGCCAGATAGATGAACATTAAACCACCACAAACCAGGGACTGCGAACCAGTAAATTAGCCATTAAACTTTAACGTAACCCCACTATTTTTCGAGACCCATGAACGATAGTATTGGCACCAATTGAGGAGTGATAAAAAACACAGGCCTAGGCCCTATCACAAAAGTCATGCACGGTGCAATAATGCATGCCTCGCAAAATAAATATCCACGCTGTCGCGGCCCTGCCAGTGAATTGCCGCACAAGTGCCACGTTGCAATTTTGCACCACAAATTAAGTACTACCACCGGTACCACACAAAGTACAAATGTACTCGTTCTGTTAGCATTTGTAATGCTGTAATAGTGCTACTTAATTGTGAACGTACCCTGATATCACTCCGGTTGACTAAAATGACGAAAAATGTAGAAAATCCTCTGGAAAAATCAATCGAGTGTTGAGAATGGCCGCACATACAGTTCACCCACGCCACTATGACTTCTGCGAACGCGTTGCACGTGCAGTGCTATAACCTCGATCCCAGGGTAATTTGTATTGAACCAAACGTACATTGAAAACGATCGACTTCAGTGAAACGAGGTTGAAAGCAACTATAGCGCACTGACGTCATAGGTTCTGTATTTAGTTTTATTTTATTTTATTTCATTGGCTTTGATTTTATTTTATTTTATGAACGGCGGTTTATTTGTTTTGCTTAAAAAAAATAGCTTTTGGATTGCAAAACGCACATGTTCTAGAAAAGCTACTGCGAATTTCTAAATAATTGGTCTTCTTATTACTACGCGCAGCGATCGATACGTCACGCTTGATCCGCGACGCGGTCCACGTACGTACGTCCAGGGGGGGGCGGAGGGGGGCCCTTCGAGACTGTGATTGCGCAACGCTGACGTACCGTCCATTCTCAAAATAGGGGGGAACAATTTTCTCACGCGAAAAATAAATAGTTTTTGGCATCCAATCTTAACATCTTGTCTTTTGTAGTTGTAAAAGGTTGTTATTTACCTTAATTTTTATCATCCAATGACAAAAATTGTATTGAAAATAAAAAAAAGCAGTCGAAAAAATTAAGCGTTGACGTACCGTTGATGCACGTAGAGATTGTGCACAAATACTAAAACGACGTTGACAAATACCTCCCCTAAAAAGGGCAATAATAATCGATAAATTGTGAAAAATCGTGCTTCGAACCCACTCACTTTTTTCCATGGATACGTTTAAAAAGGATGTAGCAGTGATATACTGATTTTTTTTTAAAATCTGCCTGTGAACCCCTTGCGTTTTATCGTGTTGTTTTCGAACGAAAATGACATCGCCCCAAAACAAATTCGTGTAGATCGTGCCTGTGTACCTGGCTTTGCGGACGTTATATGAATCACTGAATTCGGAGAGCGAGCGCGGAGCAAATTTGTACGTGTTCCAATGGTGCGCTTCGAGAGGGCGATCTATACGTATTTACTGTGTGAGATGTGTGGCTCATGAGCGTGGAAGAACGAATGAGATACATTTCAACGTTGGTGGCGCACTTTGTTGGGCCCCCCCTCCGCCCCCCCCCTGCGTACGTCCATGAGTGGAGTGCCTTTTCACCGCTGTATTGATACACATGAATCATACAGAGCGTATGTCGTGAAGACTAAATCCACGTCTGCATGGTTTTACAAAATCTGGTAAAATTTACGTAAAACATTGACGTAAAAATGACGTCATATTCTGGTCGTCAAAAATGCAGACGAGTTGCACAGTCCGGGCCCAGCTTCGTCATGACTAAGACGTAAATATCACGTTATATTTTCGTCAGCGTACGACGAGCTGACGAGTATGACCAGTATGGTCAGATTACGACGTGATTAAGACGTGTGCCTGCTATCAGGGATGTCGCATGCGTACGGTTTCTCATTGGTGTGGGTCATCTGGTGTTGCTTGAGGTTTCCATTCTTCGTGAACGATTTTCCACAGATGTCGCATGCGTACGGTTTTCCATTGGTGTGGGTCATCTGGTGTTGCTTGAGGTTTCCATTGTGCGTGAATGATTTTCCACAGATGTCGCATGCGTACGGTTTCTCATTGGTGTGGGTCATCTGGTGTCCCTTAAGGTGTCCATTGTGCGTGAACGATTTTCCACAGATGTCGCATGCGTACGGTTTCTCATTGGTGTGGGTCATCTGGTGTCGCTTAAGGTGTCCATTGTGCGTGAACGATTTTCCACAGATGTCGCATGCGTACGGTTTCTCATTGGTGTGGGTCATCTGGTGTTGCTTGAGGTTTCCATTGCGCGTGAATGATTTTCCACAGATGTCGCATTTGTACGGTTTCTCGTTGGTGTGGGTCATCTGGTGTCGCTTGAGGTCTCCATTATGCGTAAATGATTTTCTACAGATGTCGCATGTGTACGGTTTTCTCATTGGTGTGGGTCATCTGGTGTTGTTTGAGGGTTTCACTCCGATTGAATGATTTTCCACAGATGTCGCATGTGTACGGTTTCTCATTGGTGTGGGTCATCTGGTGTTGCTTGAGGTTTCCATTGTGCGTGAATGATTTTCCACAGATGTCGCAAGCGTACGGTTTCTCATTGGTGTGGGTCATCTGGTGTCGCCTAAGGTTTCCATTGTGCGTGAATGATTTTCCACAGATGTCGCATGCGTACGGTTTCTCATTGGTGTGGGTCATCTGGTGTTGCTTTAGGTTTCCACTCCACGCAAACGATATGCTGCAGATGTCGCATTTGTACGGTTTCTCATTGGTGTGGGTCATCTGGTGTCGTTTGAGGGTTCTACTCCACGCAAACAATTTTCCACAGATGTCGCATGTGTACGATTTCTCATTGGTGTGGGTCTCCATTCTGCATGAACAATTTTCCACACACATCACAGGTGTACAGTTTCTCATTGGTGTGGGATATTTGATGTCGCTTGAGGTTAGATTTTAATGTAAAGGTTTTGCTGCAGATGTCGCACGAGTGCCCTTTCTCCTTGATGTGCATTTTACATGTAAAACTAGGACTCATTTCGGCAAAGATTTGACCGTGTCTTAATTGCTGTCTCCTCCAAACTAGCAGTCTCGTCTGCATCAGACTCTTCAAAATGTGCAAAGAAAAAAAGAGAAAAAAGTGAGTTTTTCTACTAAAAAAATAGGTGTCGTCACTGTTATTATTTGCATACACAGTACATTTAGCGGCTTAATTAGGGTAAATTGTTTAAGATACTTAATTTTTTAAGGGGTACAATTATATTTCGACCACTTGACTCGTCGCACCGGTCGACTCATCCCACAGAAGTGCTTAGCACTTAGTAAATAAATAGTCTTTTCATTAAAAAAAATCCCAGCAGAATACCAGTCACAAACAATGAATATCAACTGAAATTTTGGTTTGTAACCCTGTTTTTTCCTAGGAAATTGTTTCAACTAAACAAATATGTTGGTGCTATTCTAAACACAACATTAACAACAGTAACGTTTTATGAACGTGGCCCCTGCTGGTTCTAAGCATGGAGGTATGGAGGAGAATACGACTCGCAAAAAAAAATCATTTTACTCTCGTTTTTACCTTGTTGAAGAAGTCAAGGCACAAATTCAGAATACCCCGCCACATGTACGTACGTCTGCCCTGACTTCGTATGTACGTACATGTACATGTACACATGTACAGCTGGCGAGTGTTCACGATTACTTTTCGGAGGCCAGATTGGCCAGAGATATAAAATGCCCGCGAAAACTGCGCCCTCTACCGGTTTTGGTGTCGGAGGTCCATTCCATTAAACATTTCGGGGGTGGGGTACGTTGCGCTGGAGGGGTGACGGTTTGTTTTAAATTAAGCGAGTTCCAGGGTATCCCTTGGCGGGATGTTTGTTTTTGTTTGTTCTCACTTCTCTGGTTTCTCCCATAGATAACAGTGTGGGCGATAAACAAATCAAACAACGTCATTTTCAATTGTGGGTCTTCATAACGTAAAAATGAGAGGGGTGATTGTGTGGCGAAAAGAGGAAAATCTCCCAGGCTCAAAACAGATTCTTCATAATCAGAAGTTAAGGGAGAAATTGTTTTCGAGCCTGTTTTTTATAAAATCGTCAAACTATTTGGTAGACAAGAAGAGTAGCTCCCGTACAATGAAGTTTATTAAAAAAACATTCAACATGAAAACTTATTTGACATCTCAACATTATTATCTGCTTACTAAATGTTTTTCAACGGAAAACACTAATACCATAACTCTACAGTAGACGGTTATACTTTTGGCCTACATAGTCAACCCACCCCAAGACCCCATTTACGTAAACTACAATAAATTAAAACCAAAACACTTGATACACTGATGTATAGGGTAAAATAAACAAATTTATGTTCACACTCAACGAAATAGTTGCGGTAAAGTATAAATCGATAATCGAGCAAGCGTTTAACATTAAATATACAAATTTATATAAAAATGTGTTGTTCACTAAAAACATGACGACCATCATGTATCCTAATATTAAAACAAGGGCATTTCGTCTTCAAAAGATAAAAGATATTCAAAACAAAATTATTCGCCAACGAGATCAAAGAAGCTTATTAAAAAACTTACAACCTCAGACTCACAGTGAGCAAAACTTATTCTTCAACGGTATTGTTTATGATATGACTCGTGCTGCCATTGCTTTACACAAAATGAGGCATACTGCATAATCCCTCAAATGCATCATAACAAAAGATCAGGCTGTTGCAGTTGTTGTTGGTGTAAATGTCAAACTTGTTAAACACTGCAAATATTACTTGTTGGCAGTGACGGTGATTACTCAAAAGTAGCTTTGGCGACTTGTGACTCAATTTTATTTGTTGGGTTTGATCACAAAATTATCTCTCTCTCTCATCGCTGTCGATGTGGTCCATCTTCGTGTGGTGACGCTTGAGGTCTCCATTCTGTCTGAACGATTTTCCACAAAAATCTCATGCGTACGGTTTCTCATTGGTGTGGGTCATCTGGTGTCGCTTGAGGACTCCATTGTGTGTGAACGATTTTCCACAGATGTTGCATGCGTACGGTTTCTCATTGGTGTGGGTCATCTGGTGTTGCTTGAGGTTTCCATTCTGCGTGAATGATTTTCCACAGATTTCGCATGTGTACGGTTTCTCATTGGTGTGGGTCATCTGGTGTCCCTTGAGATTTCCATTGTTCGTGAATGATTTTCCACAGATGTCGCATGTGTACGGTTTCTCATTGGTGTGGGTCATCTGGTGTCGTTTGAGGGTTTCACTCCGATTGAATGATTTTCCACAAATGTCGCATGTGTACGGTTTCTCATTGGTGTGGGTCATCTGGTGTTGCTTGAGGTTTCCATTCTGCGTGAATGATTTTCCACAGATGTCGCATGTGTACGGTTTCTCATTGGTGTGGGTCATTTGGTGTCGCTTGAGGTCTTCATTCTGCGTGAACGATTTTCCACAGATGTTGCATTCGTACGGTTTCTTACTGGTATGAGTCATTTGGTGTCGCTTGCGGTCTCTATTGTGCGTGAATGATTTTCCACAGATGTCGCATGCGTACGGTTTCTCATTGGTGTGGGTCATCTGGTGTCGCTTGAGGTTTCCACGTTGTGTAAATGGTATTCCACAGATGTCGCATGTGTACGGTTTTTCATTGGTGTGGGTCATCTGGTGTCGCTTGAGGTCTCCATTGTGCGTGAATGATTTTCCACAGATGTCGCATGCGTACGGTTTCTCATTGGTATGGGTCATCTGGTGTCGCTTGAGGTCTCGATTGTGCGTAAATGATTTTCCGCAGATGTCGCATGTGTACGGTTTCTCATTGGTGTGGGTCATCTGGTGTTGCTTGAGATTTCCATTGTGCGTGAATGATTTTCCACAGATGTCGCATGCGTACGGTTTCTCATTGGTATGGGTCATCTGGTGTCGCTTGAGGTCTCGATTGTGC
Source organism: Crossaster papposus (assembly GCA_037893245.1). Lineage (NCBI taxonomy): Eukaryota > Metazoa > Echinodermata > Asteroidea > Velatida > Solasteridae > Crossaster > Crossaster papposus. The sequence goes on from JBAIAA010000955.1 coordinate 98,458, forward strand.
GTGAATGATTTTCCACAGATGTCGCATTTGTACGGTTTCTCATTGGTGTGGGTCATCTGGTGTTGTTTGAGGGTTTCACTCCGATTGAATGATTTTCCACAGATGTCGCATGCGTACGGTTTCTCATTGGTGTGGGTCATCTGGTGTCGCTTGAGGGTTACACTCTGCCCGAACGATTTTTCACAGATGTCGCATGCGTACGGTTTCTCATTGGTGTGGGTCATCTGGTGTTGCTTAAGGTTTCCATTGTGCGTGAATGATTTTCCACAGATGTGGCATGCGTACGGTTTCTCATTGGTGTGGGTCATCTGGTGTCGCTTGAGGGTTCCACTTTGTGTAAATGATATTCCACAGATGTCGCATGTGTACGGTTTCTCATTGGTGTGGGTCATCTGGTGTCCCTTGAGGGTTCCACTCTGATTAAACGATTTTCCACAGATGTCGCATGCGTACGGTTTCTCATTGGTGTGGGTCATCTGGTGTCGCTTGAGGTTTCCATCCTGCGTGAATGATTTTCCACAGATGTCGCATGCGTACGGTTTCTCATTGGTGTGGGTCATCTGGTGTCGCTTGAGGGTTCCACTTTGTGTAAATGATATTCCACAGATGTCGCATGTGTACGGTTTCTCATTGGTGTGGGTCATCTGGTGTCGCTTGAGGTCTCCAATGTTCGTGAATAATTTTCCGCAGATGTCGCATGTGTATGGTTTCTCATTGGTGTGGGTCATCTGGTGTTGCTCAAGGTTTCCATTGGGCGTGAATGATTTTCCACAGATGTCGCATGTGTATGGTTTCTTATGTGTGGGTCATCTGGTGTCGTTTGAGGGTTCTACTCCACGCAAATAATTTTCCACAGATGTCGCATGTGTACGATTTCTCATTGGTGTGGGTCATCTGGTGTCGCTTGAGGTCTTTCTGCATGAACGATTTTCCACACACATCACAGGTGTACGGTTTCTCATTGGTGTGGGATATTTGATGTCAGTTGAGGTTAGATTTTAATGTCAAGATTTGGCTGCAGATGTCGCATGAGTGCCTCTTCTCCTTGATGTGCATTTTACATGTAAAACTAGGACTCATTTCGGCAAAGATTTGACCGTGTCTTAATTGCTGTCTCCTCCAAACTAGCAGTCTCGTCTGCATCAGACTCTTCAAAATGTGCAAAGAAAAAAAGAGCAAAAAGTGAGTTTTTCTACTAAAAAAATAGGTGTCGTCACTCTAATTATTTGCATACACAGTACATTTAGCGGCTTAATTAGGGTAAATTGTTTAAGGTACTTAATTTGTTAAGGGCTACAATTATTTTTTGACTCGTCGCCCCACTTGACTCGTCGCACCGGTCAACTCATCCCACAGAAGTGCTTAGCACAAAAAAAGTCTTGCTTAGTAATAAAAGGGCTAACGGTCAAAACTCTACCTACAAAAACCAGCAGAATACCAGTCACAAACAATGAATAACAACTGAAATGTTGGTTTGTAACCTCGTTTTTTTCCATGAAAATTGTTTTAACTCAACAAATGTTGGTGCTATTGCTAGTATTAAAACACAAGCATGGAGGAATAAGACATAACACTGACACTCAGTAACGTTTCATGAACGTGGCCCCCTGCTGGTTCTAAGTATAGAGGATAATAATACGACTCACAACATAAAATCATTTTACTCTCGTTTTGTTTGTTGAAGAAGTCAAGGCACATAGGGTAAATTGTTTAAGGTACTTAATTTTTTAAGGGTACAATTATTTTTTGACTCGTCGTCGCCCCACTTGACTCGTCGCACCGGTCGACTCATCCCACAGAAGTGCTTAGCACAAAAAAGTCTTGCTTAGTAATAAATAGGTTATCTTTTCATAAAAAAAAAACCCAGCAGAATACCATCAGTCACAAACAATGAATATTATCAACTGAAATTTTGGTTTGTAACCCCGTTTTTTCCTAGGAAATTGTTTCAACTAAACAAATGTTGGTGCTATTCTAAACAAAACAGTAACGTTTTATGAACGTGGCCCCTGCTGGTTCTAAGCATGGAGGTACGGTATGGAGGAGAATACGACTCGCAACAAAAAATCATTTTACTCTCGTTTTTACCTTGTTGAAGAAGTCAAGTTAAAAATTCAGAATACCCCGCCACACGTCTGCCCTGACTTCGTATCCGGATAATACGCGCTGTACGTACATGTACATGTACAGCTAGTGAGTGTTCACGATTATTTTTCGGAGGCCAGATTGGCGATACCCTGCACGATTTGGGGGGAAGAATTTGCGCATATATGTTGAGTAGTGCTACACGCCCTACACCGACTATTTCAATGACTCGAACCGTATTTCCGACACCGTACAAGGGAATAAAATCACTACTCCATAGACCAGTGTACAAACAATAATACCCAACTCTTACAAGATAATAAAATCACTATTCTATAGAACCGTATACAAACTTTAAAGTTCATTTTCGAGAGGAAACAAAATTCCTACTCACTACTCCATAGACCCGTGCACAAAAAATCACTACACAACTCCTACACGAGAATAAAATCACTACTCCATAGAACCGTGTACAAACTAAAAAGTAACTTTTTCGAGGGAAAACGAAATCCCTACTCATAGACCCGTGCACAAAAAATCACTACACAACTCCTACACGAGAATAAAATCACTACACCATAGAACCGTGTACAAACTAAAAATTACTTTTTCGAGGGAAAACGAAATCCCTACTCACTACTCCATAGACCCGTGCACAAAAAATCACTACACAACTCCTACACGGGAATGAAATCACTACTCCATAGAACCGTGTACAAACTAAAAAGTAACTTTTTCGAGGGAAAACGAAATCCCTACTCATAGACCCGTGCACAAAAAATCACTACACAACTCCTACACGGGAATGAAATCACTACTCCATAGAACCGTGTACAAACTAAAAAGTAATTTTTCGAGGGGAAATGAAATTTCTACTCACTACTCCATAGACCCGTGCACAAAAAATCACTACACAACTCCTACACGAGAATAAAATCACTACTCCATAGAACCGTGTACAAACTAAAAAGTAACTTTTTCGAGGGAAAACGAAATCCCTACTCATAGACCCGTGCACAAAAAATCACTACACAACTCCTACACGAGAATAAAATCACTACACCATAGAACCGTGTACAAACTAAAAATTACTTTTTCGAGGGAAAACGAAATCCCTACTCACTACTTCATAGACCCGTACACAAAAAATCACTACACAACTCCTACACGGGAATGAAATCACTACTCCATAGAACCGTGTACAAACTAAAAAGAAATTTTTCGAGGGGAAATGAAATTCCTACTCACTACTCCATAGACCCGTGCACAAAAAATCACTACACAACTCCTACACGAGAATAAAATCACTACTCCATGTAGAACCGTGTACAAATTAAAAAGTTATTTTTCGAGGGAAAATGAAATTCCTACTCACTACTCCATAGACCCGTACACAACAAATCACTACACAACTCCTACACGGGAATGAAATCACTACTCCATAGAACCGTGTACAAACTAAAAAGTTACTTTTTTGAGGAAAACTAAAATTGTATACAGTCCCTAGTTTTTTGTATACACGACTTTTATACCTTTTTCTATAAGACCCTATCTAGATGAGATTATTTAGGTGCATAAATTAACCAATAAAAATGGATACAGTCCCTAGTTAATTGTATACAGTCCCTAGTTTTTCGTATACACGACTTTTATACCCTTTTCTATAAGACCCTATCTAGACGAGATTATTTTGGTTAATAGGTATAAAAGTCGTGTGTACGCCACTAGGGACTGTATACAATTAAAATGGGTCACAGACTATTCGATGGTAAGCGTTGAGCGCCCAGCATTAATACATAGCAGTCAGGTTACCAACCGTGTAGTACGCGTAGTGACCAGTATTACTACTCAGCACGACCGTCCAAATTATTCCCCCCAAATGATGCACCATATGAGATTGGCCAGAGATATAAAATGCCCGCAAAAACTGCGCCCTCTACCGGTATTGGTGTCGGAGGTCCATTCCATTAAACATTTCGGGGGTGGGTACGTTGCGCTGGAGGAGTGACTGGGTTTGTTTTATTGAAATTAAGCGAGTTCCAGGGTATCCCTTGGCGGGATTTTGTTTGTTTTTGTTTGTTCTCACTTCTCTGGTTTCTCCCACAGATAACAGATAACAATGTGGGCGATAAACAAATCAAATTAAACGTCATTTTTAATTGTGGGTCTTCATAACGTAAAAATGAGAGGGGTGATTGTGTGGCGAAAAGAGGAAGACTCAGTCAGGCCATAGAGGAATGCTCAAAACAGATTCTTCAGAAGTTCAGGGAGAAATTGTTTTCGAGCTTGGGAGATATCCACGTTTTTTCGCGAGTTTTGATGGTTAGAATTGTTAATACTTTTTAATGCTTTTAAATAACGATAAAAAGAGTCGGGTTATCAACAAATCGCCAAACTATTGGGTATGCAAGAAGAGAGGCTCTCGTACGATGAAGTTTATTAAGTAACATTCAACATGAAAACTTACTCAACGTCATCTTTTAACATTATTATCTGCTCACTAAACGGAAAACAAACCGATCTCTTAATTAGATCACATAACTCTACAGTACACGGTTAAACGTTTTGTGTAGTCAACCCCCTAAGTCCCCATTTACATCAAATACAATAAATTAAAACCAAAACACTTGATAGTTGATACATATACATGTATACGGTAATAAACAAATTGACGTTCACACTCAAAAATATAGTTTATACGGTAAAGTAATCGATAATCAAGACGAGCGTTTAACATTAGATATACAAATTTATATAAAAATGTGTTGTTCACTAAAAACATGACGACCATCATGTATCCTAATATTAAAACAAGGGCATTTCGTCGTCAAAAGATAAAAGATATTCAAAACAAAAGTATTCGCCAACGAGATCTAAGAAGCTTATCAAAAAACTTACAACCTCAGACTCTCAGTGAGCAAAACTTATTCTTCAACGGTATTGTTTATGATATGACTCATGCTGTCATTGCAAATGAGGCATACTGCATAATCCCTCGTATGCATCATAACAAAAGATCAGGCTGTCGCAGTTGTTTGTGTAAATGTCAAACTTGTTAAACACTGCAAATATTACTTGTTGGCAGTGACGGTGATTACTCAAAAGTAGCTTTGGCGACTTGTGACTCAATTTTATTTGTTGGGTTTGATCACAAAATTATCTATCTCTCTCATTGCTGTCGGTGTGGTCCATCTTGTGGTTTTTCAGGTAGTTGCTGCGACTGAACGATTTTTCACAGATGTCGCATGCATGCGGTTTCTTATTGGTGTGGGTCATCTGGTGTCGCTTAAGGTCTCCATTGTGCATGAATGATTTTCCACAGATGTGGTATGTGTACGGTTTCTCATTGGTGTGGGTCATCTGGTGTCGCTTAAGGTGTCCATTGTGCGTGAACGATTTTCCACAGATGTGGCATGCAAACTCAACGCAAACGATATGCTGCAGATGTTGCGTACGGTTTATCAAGTGTGGGTCATCTTGTGTCGCTTAAGCTCTCTTTTCTGCCTGAACGATTTTCCACAGATGTCACATGTGTACAGTTTCTCATTGGTGTGGGTCATCTGGTGTCGCTTAAGGTGTCCATTGTGCGTGAACGATTTTCCACAGATGTGGCATGCAAACAGTTTCTCATTGGTGTGGGTCATCTGGTGTTGCTTGAGGTGTCCATTGTGCGTGAACGATTTTCCACATATGTCGCATGTGTATGGTTTCTCATTGGTGTGGGTCATCTGGTGTCGCTTGAGGTTTCCATTGTGCGTAAATGATTTTCCACAGTTGTCGCATGCGTACGGTTTCTCATTGGTGTGGGTCATCTGGTGTCGCTTAAGGTGTCCATTGTGCGTGAACGATTTTCCACAGATGTGGCATGCAAACAGTTTCTCATTGGTGTGGGTCATCTGGTGTTGCTTGAGGTGTCCATTGTGCGTGAACGATTTTCCACATATGTCGCATGTGTATGGTTTCTCATTGGTGTGGGTCATCTGGTGTCGCTTAAGGTTTCCATTGTGCGTGAATGATTTTCCACAGATGTCGCATGCGTACGGTTTCTCATTGGTGTGGGTCATCTGGTGTCGCTTAAGGTGTCCATTGTGCGTGAACGATTTTCCACAGATGTGGCATGCAAACAGTTTCTCATTGGTGTGGGTCATCTGGTGTTGCTTGAGGTGTCCATTGTGCGTGAACGATTTTCCACATATGTCACATGTGTATGGTTTCTCATTGGTGTGGGTCATCTGGTGTCGCTTAAGGTGTCCATTGTGCGTGAACGATTTTCCACAGATGTGGCATGCAAACAGTTTCTCATTGGTGTGGGTCATCTGGTGTTGCTTGAGGTGTCCATTGTGCGTGAACGATTTTCCACATATGTCGCATGTGTATGGTTTCTCATTGGTGTGGGTCATCTGGTGTCGCTTAAGGTGTCCATTGTGCGTGAACGATTTTCCACAGATGTGGCATGCAAACAGTTTCTCATTGGTGTGGGTCATCTGGTGTTGCTTGAGGTGTCCATTGTGCGTGAACGATTTTCCACATATGTCGCATGTGTATGGTTTCTCATTGGTGTGGGTCATCTGGTGTCGCTTGAGGTTTCCATTGTGCGTAAATGATTTTCCACAGTTGTCGCATGCGTACGGTTTCTCATTGGTGTGGGTCATCTGGTGTCGCTTAAGGTGTCCATTGTGCGTGAACAATTTTCCACAGATGTGGCATGCAAACAGTTTCTCATTGGTGTGGGTCATCTGGTGTTGCTTGAGGTGTCCATTGTGCGTGAACGATTTTCCACATATGTCGCATGTGTATGGTTTCTCATTGGTGTGGGTCATCTGGTGTCGCTTAAGGTGTCCATTGTGCGTGAACGATTTTCCACAGATGTGGCATGCAAACAGTTTCTCATTGGTGTGGGTCATCTGATGTTGCTTGAGGTGTCCATTGTGCGTGAACGATTTTCCACAGATGTCGCATGTGTATGGTTTCTCATTGGTGTGGGTCATCTGGTGTCGCTTGAGGTTTCCATTGTGCGTGAATGATTTTCCACAGATGTCGCATGCGTACGGTTTCTCATTGGTGTGGGTCATCTGGTGCCGCTTGAGGTTTCCATTGTGCGTGAACGATTTTCCACAGATGTCGCAGGCGTACGGTTTCTCATTGGTGTGGGTCATCTGGTGTTGCTTGAGGTGTCCACTCCACGCAAACGATATGCTGCAGATGTCGCATGTGTACGGTTTCTCATTGGTGTGGGTCATCTGGTGTCGCTTGAGGTTTGCATTGTCCGTGAATGATTTTCCACAGATGTGGCATGTGTACGGTTTCTCATTGGTGTGGGTCATCTGGTGTTGCTTGAGGTTTCCATTCTGCGTGAATGATTTTCCACAGATGTCGCATGTGTACGGTTTCTCATTGGTGTGGGTCATCTGGTGTTGCTGGAGGTTTGCATTGTCCGCATTGTCCGATTTTAATGTGAAGGTTTGGCTGCAGATGTCACATGAGTGCCCTTTCTCCTTGATGTGCATTTTACATGTACAACTAGAACTCATTTCGGCAATGATTTAGCAGCGTCTTAATTGCAGTCTCCTCCAAACTAGAAGTCTTTTCTGCATCAGACTCTTCAAAATGTGCAAAGATAAATAGGAGCAAAAAAGTAAAATTTTCTACTAAAAAAAATAGGTGTCGTCACTTTTTTCTTCGCATACAAAGTACATTCAGCGGCATAATCAACAGGGTAAATTTGTTAAGGGGTACTTTAGTTACGGTTGTCCTAGTTGCGATAATCGTAACCCACCATCCTCCCGACGGGCGATAATCGTAACCCGATAATCGTAACCCACCATCCTGGGTTACGACCGTCTTCGACCGTCGGGAGGATGGTGGGTTACGATTATCGCAACTACGGTTGTCCAACCGCTCGACCCGTCCAACAAAAGTGCTTAAAGTTTATAGCACAAAAAGTCTTGCTCAGTAAAAAGGTTATCGGTCAAAACTCCACGTGCTTTTCATTCAAAACAAAAGTCTGCAGAATTACCAGTCACAAACAATGAATATCAACTGAAATGTTGGTTTGTAACCCCGTTTTTTCCAAGGAAATTGTTTCAACTAAACAAATGTTGGTGCTATATAAGGTTGTTTCACGTTCCAGTTGCGCATGCTCAGTAGAGCGCCCTCTGTAGGCCTACTACATTTAGGAAGAGGGGAACACCCATATAAACACGCTATATCATCCGGGTAAGTTGGGTACCCCTTTTTGCGCTGAAGCCAAGATGGCCGCGGAACGTGAAACAACCTTATAAGGTTGTTTCACGTTCCAGTTGCGCATGTTCAGTAGAGCGCCCTCTGTAGGCCTACTACATGTAGAAAGAGGGGAACACCCATAAACACGCTATCATCCGGTAAGTTGGGTCCCTCTTTTTGCGCTGAATCCAAGATGGCCACGGAACGTGAAACACTGCGCAATAGTCATAGCCTTGTTGCCATTTTGTGATTGGACAAATAACGCCCTTCAGCTAATGCAGACGTAGACGGGCAACTGTGGTGGCCCTGAAGGGACTACGCAGATCGTGAATATTGACGTCAATATTCGCGACAAAATTCACGACTTTCCTCAAAGTCGCGAATATGACGTCAATATTGACGTCAATATTCACGATCTGCGTAGTCCCTTCAGGGCCACCATAGGCAACTCATCGACTGTACAATTAATAAATGACAAAAATAAATTAATGACAGTGATTGCGAGGTGCCGTTCCATATATCAAAAAGTGGACGTTTGAGACTGGTACGGGTGTCTTTTTAGTTTTCTACATGGTTGCAGCTCTGGATACCGCATGATGTGTGGAATTACCGGTAGAAAGCATGCAGCGCGCAGCTCTACGTAGTGCTAGCTTGCTGCATGCATGCTGAGCTAGCGCGCTCACTTGAGATATGAAAACACTGCATCACCAGCAAACAAACGTCGTTAATTGTCCAATCACAAAATGGCAAAAAGGCTAGGGCTATTGCGCAGTCGTGAAACAACCTTATTTACAGCAAAACATTACAACAGTAACATTTTATGAACGTGGCCCCTGCCGGTTCTAAGCATGGAGGTATGGAGGTGAATACGACTCACAACAAAAAATCATTCTACTCTCGTTTTTACCTTGTTAAAGAAGTCAAGGCACAAATTCAGAATACCCCGCCACTCGAATGCCCACTGTGTGGGTGAGTTTTTTCGGAGGCCAGCCATAGAGCTATAAAATGCCCACAAAAAGTGCGCCCTCTACCGGTATTGGTGTCGGAGGTCCATTCCATTAAACATTTCGGGGGTGGGGTACGCTGCGCTGTACTATACTAGAAGTGACTGGGTTTGTTTTATTGAACTTAAGCGAGTTCCAGGGTACGGGTATGTTTTCGTTTGTGTTTGTTGTCACTTCTCTGGTTTCTCCCACAGATAACAGATAACAGTGTGGGCGATAAACAAATCAAATTAAACGTCATTTTTAATTGTGGGTCTTCATAACGTAAAAATGAGAGTGGTGATTGTGTGGCGAAAAGAGGTATAGATCTCCCAAGCTCAAAACAAATTCTTTAGAAGTTCAGGGAGAAATTGTTACCTTTTAGATCTTGGGAGTTATCCTCAATCCACGTTTTTTCGCGAGTTTTGATGGTTAGAATTGTTAATACTTTTTAATGCTTTTAAATAACAATCAAAAGAGATGGTTATCAACAAATCGCCAAACTATTGGGTATGCAAGAAGAGTGGCTCTCGTACGATGAAGTTTATTAAGAAACATTCAACATGAAAACTTACTCAACGTCATCTTTTAACATTATTATCTGCTCACTAAATGTTTTTCAACGGAAAACAAACCGATATCTTAGATACCATAACTCTACAGTACACGGTTAAACGTTTCGCACAGTTAAACGTTTCGCGTAGTCAACACCCCCCCCCCCCCCCCCCCCAATACTCCATTTACATCAAATACAATAAATTAAAAAATCAAAACACTTGATAATTGATACATGTATATGGTAAAATAAACAAATTTACGTTCATACTCAAAGATTGAGATATAGTTACGGTAAAGTAATCTAGACGAGAGTTTATTGTTAAATATACAAATTTATATAAAAATGTGTCGTTCACTAATAAAAACATGACGACCAATATGTATCCTAATAAAACAATCAGATCTTCTTGAAAAAATAGAGGAAATTCAAAACAAAATTATTCGCCAACGAGATCAAAGAAGCTTATCAAAAAACTTACAACCTCAGACTCACAGTGAGCAAAACTTATTCTTCAACGGTATTGTTTATGATATGACTCATGCTGCCATTGCTTTACACAAAATGAGGCATACTGCATAATCCCTCGAATGCATGCATCATAACAAAAGATCAGGCTGTTGCAGTTGTTGTTGGTGTAAATGTCAAACTTGTTAAACACTGCAAATATGACTTGTTGGCAGTGACGGTGATTACTCAAAAGTAGCTTTGGCGACTTGTGACTCAATTTTATTAGTTGGGTTTGATCACAAAATTATCTATCTCTCTCATTGCTGTCGGTGTGGTCCATCTTGTGGTTTTTCAGGTACTTGCTGCGACTGAACGATTTTTCACAGATGTCGCATGCATGCGGTTTCTTATTGGTGTGGGTTATCTGGTGTCGCTTAAGGTTTCCATTCCGCGCGAACGATATTCCACAGATGTCGCATGCATACGGTTTCTCATTGGTGTGGGTCATCTGGTGTTGCTTGAGGTGTCCACTCTGCCTGAACGATTTTCCACATATGTCGCATGTGTACGGTTTCTCATTGGTGTGGGTCATCTGGTGGTGCTTGAGGTTTCCATTCTGCGTGTACGATATTCCACAGATGTTGCATGGGTACGGTTTCTTACTGGTATGAGTCATTTGGTGTCGCTTGCAGTCTCCATTGTGCGTGAATGATTTTCCACAGATGTCGCATGCGTACGGTTTCTCATTGGTGTGGGTCATCTGGTGTCCCTTGAGGGTTCCACTTTGTGTAAATGATATTCCACAGATGTCGCATGTGTACGGTTTCTCATTGGTGTGGGTCATCTGGTGTCGCTTGAGGTCTCCATTGTGCGTGAATGATTTTCCACAGATGTCGCATGTGCATGGTTTCTTATTGGTGTGGGTCATCTGGTGTCGCTTGAGGTTTTCATTGTCCGTGAATGATTTTCCACAGATGTCGCATGTGTACGGTTTCTCATTGGTGTGAGTCATCTGGTGTCGCTTGAGGGTTACACTCTGTCTGAACGATTTTTCACAGATGTCGCATGTGTACGGTTTCTCATTGGTGTGGGTCATCTGGTGTCGCTTGAGGGTTACACTCTGCCTGAACGATTTTCCACAGATGTCGCATGTGTACGGTTTCTCATTGGTGTGGGTCATCTGGTGTCGCTTGAGGGTTACACTCTGCCTGAACGATTTTCCACAGATGTCGCATGTGTACGGTTTCTCATTAGTGTGGGTCATCTGGTGTCGCTTGAGGGTTACACTCTGCCTGAACGATTTTCCACAGATGTCGCATGCGTGCAGTTTTTCATTGGTGTGGGTCATCTGGTGTTGTTTGAGGGTTTCACTCCGATTGAATGATTTTCTACAGATGTCGCATGTGTACGGTTTCTCGTTGGTGTGGGTCATCTGGTGTCGCTTGAGGTTTTCATTGTTCGTGAATGATTTTCCACAGATGTCGCATGAGTACGGTTTCTCATTCGTGTGGGTCATCTGGTGTTGCTTGAGGTTTCCACTATGATTGAACGATTTTCCACAGATGTCGCATGTGTACGGTTTCTCATTGGTGTGGGTCATCTGGTGTCGCTCGAGGTCTCCATTCTGCATGTGGGATATTTGATGTCAGTTGAGGTTAGATTTTAATGTGAAGGTTTTGCTGCAGATGTCGCATGAGTGCCCTTTCTCCTTGATGTGCATTTTACATGTAAAACTAGGACTCATTTCGGCAAAGATTTGACCGTGTCTTAATTGCTGTCTTCTCCAAACTAGCATTCTCGTCTACATCAGACTCTTTTACAACGTGCAAAGAAAAAAAAAGAAGCAAAAAGTGAGTTTTTCTACTAAAAAAAAATAGGTGTCGTCACTCTGTAATTATTTGCATACACAGTACATTTAGCGGCTTAATTAGGGTCAATTGCTTAAGGTACTTAATTTTTTAAGGGTACAATTATTTTTCGACTCGTCGCCCCACTTGACTCGTCGCACCGGTCGACTCATCCCACAGAAGTGGTTAGCACAAAAAAAGGTCTTGCTTAGTAATAAAAGGGTTAACGGTCAAAACTCCACCTACAAAAACCAGCAGAATATTACCAGTCACAAACAATAAATAACAACTGAAATGTTGGTTTGTAACCTCGTTTTTTTCCATGGAAATTGTTTTAACTCAACAAATGTTGGTGCTATTGCTAGTATTAAAACACAAGCATGGAGGAATAATACATAACACTGACAGTAACGTTTCGTGAACGTGGCCCCTGCTGGTTCTAAGTATAGAGGATAATAATACGACTCGCAACATAAAATCATTTTACTCTCGTTTTGTTTACCTTGTTGAAGAAGTCAAGGCACAAATTATAGGGTAAATTGTTTAAGGTACTTCATTTTTTAAGGGGTACAATTATTTTTTCAACTCGTCGCCCCACTTGACTCGTCGCACTGGTCGACTCATCCCACAGAAGTGCTTAGCACAAACAAGTCTTGCTTAGTAATAAATAGGTTATCTTTTCATTAAAAAAAAACCCAGCAGAATACCCGTCACAAACAATGAATATCAACTGAAATGTTGGTTTGTAACCCCGTTTTTTCCTAGGAAATTGTTTCAACTAAACAAATATGTTGGTGTGCTATTCTAAACAAAACATTAACAGCAACGTTTTATGAACGTGGCCCCTGCTGGTTCAGCATGGACATGGACATGGACATGGTCATGGAGGTATGGAGGAGAATACGACTCGCAACACAAAATCGTTTTACTCTCGTTTTTACCTTGTTGAAGAAGTCAAGGCACAAATTCAGAATACTCCGCCACTCGATCGCCCCGTCTTCGTATAATACGCGCTGTACGTACACAATGTAGGTTTACTAATTACAGCTAGTGAGTGTCGGTCCTACTAAACTATTCGCCGACAACACACCGACAACACGCACAGCACCGACAACACACCGACAACACATCCAAAACGGTATAGCACTGTAATATACACGATGCAAAAGAGTGTCATTGTGCTTGAGGTTACATTTCTTTTGTAAAAATGATGTTTTTTTCACGCGAAAAAATATCTCTAACTAGCACGGTCGTTGGTCGCCATCTTGCCTTCGCGCGGAGTTGGCCTATACCATTTCATGTACGGGTGTGCAGAAAATGAAATTATCATGTCATACACAACAGAGGGCGCCCTGTGCGGTTTTATGCTGAATTAAAGTTAGTTGGGGAGACAACATTACTGTACTAGTAGGCCATGTCATATCAAAATTCACCTTCTAACTAACTTTAATTCAGCATAAAACCGTACAGAGCGCCCTCTGTTGTGTATGACATGATAATTTCATTTTCTGCACACCCGGGGTGCGTTCCACTTACGCGAACTGTTTGCGCAAACGTTCGCCTACGTTTTGAGTTGGCGTTAGTTGAAGTGGAACGATATTAAAAAAATTACGTTTTCAAAATGGCGGCGCCCGGTGACAGTGACGTCGTTTGGTTGGCTGCTTTTTGTCCAACTCATTATTTTTCTTTAAAATATCCCTGTGACTGCTCAAAACAACCCAACGTTTATAACGAAAGGTATGAAACGTAAATCAAAACCGTGAAAAGAAAACCGTCGGCTGCTAACTTCTCCGCCATCTTTAAAATACGTCACTGGCCAACAGCGAACATCTCGAAATGTCGTTCGCCGTTTTCGCTAACGTTTGCCAACATAATTGGCGAACATTGCGTTCCAGTCACGCGAACAACGCTAACGTTGGCCAACGTTGGCAACGTTCGCGTGAGTGGAACGCACCCCAGTACATAAAATGGTATAGGCCAACTCCGCGCGAAGGCAAGATGGCGGCCAACGACCGTGCTGGTTAGAGATATTTTTTTCGCGTCAAATAAACATCATTTTTACAAAAGAAATGTAACCTCAAGCACAATGACACTCTTTTGCATCGTGTATATTACAGTGCTATACCTTTTTGGTCAATATGGATTACGTTTTGGATGTGTTGTCGGTGTGTTGTCGGTGCTGTGCGTGTTGTCGGTGTGTTGTCGGTGAATAGTAGGACCCGTGAGTGTTCACGATTATTTTTCGGTTTTTTCGGAGGCTATAAAATGCCCGCGAAAACTGCGCCCTCTACCGGTATTGGTGTCGGTGTCGGAGGTCCATTCCATTAAACATTTCGGGGGTGGGGTACGTTGCGCTGGAGGGGTGACGGTTTGTTTTATTGAAATTAAACGAGTTCCAGGGTATCCTTGGCGGGATTTTGTTTGTTTTTGTTTGTTCTCACTTCTCTGGTTTCTCCCATAGATAACAGATAACAATGTGGGCGATAAACAAATCAAATTAAACAATGTCATTTTAAACGTGGGTCTTCATAACGTAAAATTGAGAGGGGTGATTGTGTGGCGAAAAGATTTAGATCTCTGACTCTCAGGCTCAAAACAGATTCTTCATAAGTTCAGGGAGAAATTGTTTTCGAGCTTGGGAGATATCCTCTATCCACGTTTTTTCGCGAGTTTTGATGGTTAGAATTGTTAATACTTTTCAATGCTTTTAAATAACGATAAAAAGAGTCGGGTTATCAACAAATCGCCAAACTATTGGGTATGCAAGAAGAGAGGCTCTCGTACGATGCAGTTTATTAAGTAACATTCAACATAAAAACTTACTCAACGTCATCTTTTAACATTATTATCTGCTCACTAAATGTTTTTCAACGGAAAACAAACCGATCTCTTAGATACCATAACTCTGCAGTACACGGTTATACGTTTCGTGTTGTCTACCCACTAAGTCCCCATTTACATCAAATACAATAAATTAAAACCAAAACACTTGATAGTTGATACATATATACATGTATACGGTAATAAACAAATTGACGTTTACACTCAAAGATATAGTTGATACGGTAAAGTAATAGATAATCAAGACGAGCGTTTAACATTAAATATACAAATTTATATAAAAATGTGTTGTTCACTAAAAACATGACGACCATCATGTATCCTAATATTAAAACAAGGGCAGTTCGTCTTCAAAAAATGAAAGATATTCAAAACAAAATTATTCGCCAACAAGATCAAAGAAGCTTATTAAAAATTTACAACCCCAGACTCTCAGTGAGCAAAACTTGTTCTTAAACGCTATTGTTTATGATATGACTCATGCTGCCTTTGCTTTACACAAAATGAGGCATACTGCATAATCCCTCGTATGCATCATAACAAAAGATCAGGCTGTTGCAGTTGTTGTTGGTGTAAATGTCAAACTTGTTAAACACTGCAAACATTACTTGTTGGCAGTGACGGTGATTACTCAAAAGTAGCTTTGGCGACTTGTGACTCAATTTTATTAGTTGGGTTTGATCACAAAATTATCTCTCTCTCTCTCATCGCTGTCGGTGTGGTCCATCTTGTGGTGTTTCAGGTAGTTGCTGCGACTGAACGATTTTTCACAGATGTCGCATGCATGCAGTTTCTCCTTGGTGTGGGTCATCTGGTGTCGCTTGAGGTCTCCATTGTGTGTGAACGATTTTCCACAGATGTTGCATGCGTACGGTTTCTCATTGGTGTGGGTCATCTGGTGTTGCTTGAGGTTTCCATTCTGCGTGAATGATTTTCCACAGATGTCACATGTGTACGGTTTCTCATTGGTGTGGGTCATCTGGTGTCCCTTGAGATTTCCATTGTTCGTGAATGATTTTCCACAGATGTCGCATGTGTACGGTTTCTCATTGGTGTGGGTCATCTGGTGTCGTTTGAGGGTTTCACTCCGATTGAATGATTTTCCACAAATGTCGCATGTGTACGGTTTCTCATTGGTGTGGGTCATCTGGTGTTGCTTGAGGTTTCCATTCTGCGTGAATGATTTTCCACAGATGTCGCATGTGTACGGTTTCTCATTGGTGTGGGTCATTTGGTGTCGCTTGAGGTCTTCATTCTGCGTGAACGATTTTCCACAGATGTCGCATGTGTACGGTTTCTCATTGGTGTGGGTCATCTGGTGTTGCTTCAGTTTTCCATTCCGCGCGAACGATATTCCACAGATGTCGCATGCGTACGGTTTCTCATTGGTGTGGGTCATCTGGTGTTGCTTGAGGTGTCCACTCTGCCTGAACGATTTTCCACAGATGTTGCATGCGTACGGTTTCTTACTGGTATGAGTCATTTGGTGTCGCTTGCGGTCTCCATTGTGCGTGAATGATTTTCCACAGATGTCGCATGCGTACGGTTTCTCATTGGTGTGGGTCATCTGGTGTCGCTTGAGGTTTCCACGTTGTGTAAATGGTATTCCACAGATGTCGCACGTGTACGGTTTTTCATTGGTGTGGGTCATCTGGTGTCGCTTGAGGTCTCCAATGTTCGTGAATAATTTTCCACAGATGTCGCATGCGTACGGTTTCTCATTGGTGTGGGTCATCTGGTGTCGCTTGAGGTGTCCATTGTGCGTGAATGATTTTCCACAGATGTCGCATGTGTATGGTTTCTCATTGGTGTGGGTCATCTGGTGTCGCTTGAGGTCTCCAATGTTCAGGAATAATTTTCCGCAGATGTCGCATGTGTATGGTTTCTCATTGGTGTGGGTCATGTGGTGTTGCTTGAGGTCTCCATTATGCGTGAATGATTTTCCGCAGATGTCGCATGTGTGCGGTTTCTCATTGGTGTGGGTCATCTGGTGTTGCTTGAAGTCTCCAATGTGCGTGAATGATTTTCCACAGATGTCGCATGTGTACGGTTTCTCATTGGTGTGGGTCATCTGGTGTTGCTCGAGGTTTCCATTGTGCGTGAATGATTTTCCACAGATGTCGCATGTGTATGGTTTCTCATTGGTGTGGGTCATCTGGTGTTGCTTGAGGTTTCCATTGTGCGTGAATGATTTTCCACAGATGTCGCATGTGTATGGTTTCTTATTGGTGTGGGTCATCTGGTGTCGTTTGAGGGTTCTACTCCACACAAACAATTTTCCACAGATGTCGCATGTGTACGGTTTCTCATTGGTGTGGGTCATCTTGTGTCGCTTGAGGTTAGATTTTAATGTGAAGGTTTGGCTGCAGATGTCGCATGAGTGCCCTTTCTCCTTGATATGCATTTTACATGTAAAACTAGAACTCATTTTGGCAATGATTTGACCGTGTCTTAATTGCTGTCTCCTCCAAACTAGCAGTCTGGTCTGCATCAGACTATTCAAATTGTGCAAAGTAAAAAAGATAGCAAAAAGTGAGTTTTTCTACTAAAAAAAAATATAGGTGTCGTCACTCTGTGTTATTTGCATACACAGTACATTCTGCGGCTTAATTAGGGTTAATTTGTTAAGGTATCCAATTTTTTAAGGGGTACAATTATTTTTCAACTCGCACCACTTGACTCGTCGCACCAGTCGACTCTTCTCACAGAAGTGCTTAGCACAAATAAAGTCTTGCTTAGTAGGTTAACGGTCAAAACTCCACCTACAAAAACCAGCAGAATACCAGTCACAAACAATGAATAACAACTGAAATGTTGGTTTGTAACCTCGTTTTTTTCCATGGAAATTGTTTTAACTCAACAAATGTGGGTGCTATTGCTATAAAAACACAAGCATGGAGGAATAAGACATTACTGTAACACTGACAGTAACGTTTCGTGAACGTGGCCCCTGCAGGTTCTAAGTATAGAGGATAATAATACGACTCACAAAATAAAATCATTTTACTCTAGCTCGTTTTGTTTACCTTGTTGAAGAAGTCAAGGCACAAATTATAGGGTAATTGTTTAAGGTACTTAATTTTTTAAGGGGTACAATTATTTTTCGACTCGTCGCCCACTTGACTCGTCGCACCGGTCGACTCATCCCACAGAAGTGCTTAGCACAAAAAAGGTTTGCTTAATAGTAATAAATAGGTTATCTTTTTATTAAAAAAAAACCAAGCAGAATACCAGTCACAAACAATGAATATCAACTGAAATTTTGGTTTGTAACCCCGTTTTTTCCTAGGAAATTGTTTCAACTAAACAAATATGTTGGTGCATGCTATTCTAAACACAACATTAACATAACAGTAACGTTTTATGAACGTGGCCCGGGCCCTGCTGGTTCTAAAGCATGGAGCCTGGAGGTATGGAGGAGAATACGACTCGCAACAAAAAATCATTTTACTCTCGTTTTTACCTTGTTGAAGAAGTCAAGGCACAAATTCAGAATACCCCGCCACTCGATCGCCCCGACTTCGTATCCGGATAATAAGCGCTGTACGTACATGTACAATGTACACGTACATGTATATGTATACGTACATAATGTACAGCTAGTGAGTGTTCACGATTATTTTTCGGAGGCCAGATTGGCCAGAGATATAAAATGCCCGCGAAAACTGCGCCCTCTACCGGTGTCGGAGGTCCATTCCATTAAACATTTCGGGGGTGGGTACGTTGCGCTGGAGGAGTGACTGGGTTTGTTTTATTGAAATTAAGCGAGTTCCAGGGTATCCCTTGGCGGAATTTTGTTTGTTTTTGTTTGTTCTCACTTCTCTGGTTTCTCCCATAGATAACAGATAACAATGTGGGCGACAAACAAATCAAATTAAACAACGTCATTTTTAATCATGGGTTTTTATATAACGTAAAAATGAAAGGGGTGATTGTGTGGCGAAAAGAGGAAGATCTCTCAGGCTCAAAACAGATTCTTCAGAAGTTCAGGGAGAAATTGTTTTCGAGCTTGGGAGATATCCTCTGTCCACGTTTGTTGATGGTTAGAATTGTTAATACTTTTTATGCTTTTAAATAACGATAAAAAGAGTCGGGTTATCAACAAATCGCCAAACTATTGGGTATGCAAGAAGAGAGGCTCTCGTAGGATGAAGTTTATTAAGTAACATTCAACATGAAAACTTACTCAACGTCATCTTTTAACATTATTATCTGCTCACTAAACGGAAAACAAACGGATCTTTTAGATCACATAACTCTACAGTACATGGTTAAACGTTTTGTGTAGTCAACCCCCTAAATCCCCATTTACATCAAATACAATAAATTGAAACCAAAACACTTGATAGTTGATACATATAGGGCCTACATGTATACGGTAATAAACAAATTGACGTTCACACTCAAAGATATAGTTTATACGGTAAAGTAATCGATAATCAAGACGAGCGTTTAACATTAAATATACAAATTTATATAAAAATGTGTTGTTCACTAAAAACATGACGACCATCATGTATCCTAATATTAAAACAAGGGCAGTTCGTCTTCAAAAAAAGAAAGATATTCAAAACAAAATTATTCGCCAACAAGATCAAAGAAGCTTATTAAAAATGTACAACCCCAGACTCTCAGTGAGCAAAACTTATTCTTAAACGCTATTGTTTATGATATGACTCATGCTGCCTTTGCTTTACACAAAATGAGGCATACTGCATAATCCCTCAAATGCATCATAACAAAAGATCAGGCTGTTGCAGTTGTTGTTGGTGTAAATGTCAAACTTGTTAAACACTGCAAACATTACTTGTTGGCAGTGACGGTGATTACTCAAAAGTAGCTTTGGCGACTTGTGACTCAATTTTATTAGTTGGGTTTGATCACAAAATTATCTCTCTCTCTCTCATCGCTGTCGGTGTGGTCCATCTTCGTGTGGTGACGCTTGAGGTCTCCATTCTGCCTGAACGATTTTCCACAGATGTCGCATGTGTATGGTTTCTCATTGGTGTGGGTCATCTAGCTGGTGTCGCTTGAGGGTTTTCTCCTGATTGAATGATTTTCCACAGATGTCGCATGCGTACGGTTTCTCATTGGTGTGGGTCATCTGGTGTTGCTTGAGGTTTCCATTCTGCGTGA
The DNA here is from genome assembly GCA_037893245.1 of Crossaster papposus. Taxonomy (NCBI): domain Eukaryota; kingdom Metazoa; phylum Echinodermata; class Asteroidea; order Velatida; family Solasteridae; genus Crossaster; species Crossaster papposus. The sequence continues at coordinate 118,578 of JBAIAA010000955.1, forward strand.
ATGATTTTCCACAGATGTCGCATGTGTACGGTTGCTCGTTGGTGTGGGTCATCTGGTGTCGCTTGCGGTCTCCATTATGCGTAAATGATTTTCCACAGATGTCGCATGTGTACGGTTTCTCATTGGTGTGTGTCATCTGGTGTCGCTTGAGGTCTCCATTCTGCATGAATGATTTTCCACAGATGTCGCATGTGTACGGTTTCTCATTGGTGTGGGATATTTGATGTCGCTCGAGGTTAGATTTTAATGTGAAGGTTTTTCTGCAGATGCCGCATGAGTGCCTCTTCTCCTTGATGTGCATTTTACATGTAAAACTAGGACTCATTTCGGCAAAGATTTGACCGTGCTTAATTGCTGTCTCCTCCAAACTAGCAGTCTCGTCTGCATCAGACTCTTCAAAATGTGCAAAGAAAAAAAAAGAGCAAAAGTGAGTTTTTCTACTAAAAAAAATAGGTGTCGTCACTCAGGTGTTATTTGCATACACACGTACACAGTACATTCAGCGGCTTAATTAGGGTTTTTAAGGTACTTAATTTTTCAAGGGGTACAATAATTTTTTGACTCGTCGCACAGAAGTGCTTAGCACAACAAAAGTCTTGCTTAATAGTATAGTAATAAAAAGGTTAAACGGTCAAAACTCCACGTGCTTTTCATTCAAAACAAAAACCAGCAGAATACCAGTCACAAACAATGAATAACAACTGAAATTTTGGTTTGTAACCTCGTTTTTTCCATGGAAATTGTTTCAACTAAACAAATGTTGGTGCTATTTTAAACCATTCCTCCATGTTTAAACAAAACATTAACACTAACGTTTTATGAACGTGGCCCCTGCTGGCTGAGTGGTTCTATTAGTATTATTAAGCATGCCATGGAGGTATAGAGGAGAATATGAATCACAACAGAAAATCATTTCACTCTCGTTTTTACCTTGTTGAACTGAACTTAAGTCGAGGCACAAATTCAGAATACCCCGCGCGCACCACTCGTCTGCCCACTTCGTATCCGGATAAATGTAACACGCGTTGTATGTGTATGTACATGAGCTAGTGAGTGTTTGGAGGCCAGAGAGATATAAAATGCCCGCGAAAACTGCGCCCTCTACCGGTATTGGTGTCGGAGGTCCATTCCATAGCCGTAGATAGAGAGACGGCTCTGGTCCATTCCATTAAACATCTCGGGGGTGGGGTACGTTGCGCTGGAGGAGTGAATGAGTACTGGGTTTGTTTTACTTTTTGGAAATTAAGCGAGTTCTGGGGTATCCCTTGGCGATATTTTGTTTGTTTGTTCTCACTAGCTCCTCTGGTTTCTCCCATACATGCAAATAACAGATAACAGTGTGGGCGATAAACACGATCGTAAAGCGCCTACGGCGCTCTACGATCTTTGGTTTACATCGCTAAGATTTCAAAAAATTGTCGGAGAGGGGAATTTATATTTTATATTTTATTTGTTTTGTTTTTTACTTTCCTTCATATCCAAGGCCCAACAAAGTGCGCCACCAACGTTGAAATGTATCTCAATCATTCTTCCAAGCTCACGAGCCGCACAGGCGAGACGGAGCTAAAAATCGGGACGGACGGCGATGTAAACCTTTTTATTAATTTTAAGACTCCTAACGTAAAAACGAGAGGGGTGATTGTGTGGCGAAAAGAGAAAGATCTCCCAAGCTCAAAAAATATTCTTCAGAAGTTCAGGGAGAAATTGTTTTCGAGCTTGGGAGATATCCTCTATCCACGTTTTTTCGCGAGTTTTGATGGTTAGAATTGTTAATACTTTTTAATGCTTTTAAATAACAATCAAATGATATGGTTATACAACAAATCGCCAAACTATTGGGTATGCAAGAAGAGGGGCTCTCGTACGATGAAGTTTATTAACTAACATTCAACATAAAAACTTACTCAACGTCATATTTTAACATTATCTGCTCACTAAATGTTTTTCAACGGAAAACAAACCGATCTCTTATACCATAACTCTAGTACCGGTTATACGTTTCGTGTTGTCTACCCACTAAGTCCCCATTTACATCAAATACAATAAATTAAAACCAAAACACTTGATAGTTGATACATATACATGTATACGGTAATAAACAAATTGACGTTCACACTCGAAGATATAGTTTATACGGTAAAGTGATCGATAATCAAGACGAGCGTTTAACATTAAATATACAAATTTATATAAAAATGTGTTGTTCACTAAAAACATGACGACCATCATGTATCCTAATATTAAAACAAGGGCATTTCGTCGTCAAAAGATAAAAGATATTCAAAACAAAATTATTTGCCAACGAGATCTAAGAAGCTTATCAAAAAACTTACAACCCCAGACTCTCAGTGAGCAAAACTTATTCTTAAATGCTATTGTTTATGATATGACTCATGCTGCCTTTGCTTTTACACAAAATGAGGCATACTGCATAATCCCTCGAATGCATCATAACAAAAGATCAGGCTGTCGCAGTTGTTGGTGTAAATGTCAAACTTGTTAAGCACTGCAATGTATTACTTGTTGGCAGTGACGGTGATTACTCAAAAGTAGCTTTAGCGACTTGTGACTCAATTTTTTTAGTTGGGTTCGATCACAAAATTATCTCCCTCTCTCATTGCTGTCGGTGTGGTCCATCTTCGTGTGGTGTCGCTTGAGGTCTACATTCTGCCTGAACGATTTTCCACAAATATCGCATGCGTACGGTTTCTCATTGGTGTGGGTCATCTGGTGTCGCTTGAGGTTTCCATTCCGATTAAACGATTTTCCACAGATGTCGCATGTGTATGGTTTCTCATTGGTGTGGGTCATCTGGTGTCGGTTGAGGGTTTTCTCCTGATTGAATGATTTTCCACAGATGTCGCATGCGTACGGTTTCTCATTGGTGTGGGTAATCTGGTGTTGCTTGAGGTTTCCATTCTGCGTGAATGATTTTCCACAGATGTCGCATGTGTACGGTTTCTCATTGGTGTGGGTCATCTGGTGTCGTTTGAGGGTTTCACTCTGATTGAATGATTTTCCATAAATGTCGCATGTGTATGGTTTCTCATTGGTGTGGGTCATCTGGTGTCGGTTGAGGGTTTTCTCCTGATTGAATGATTTTCCACAGATGTTGCATGCGTACGGTTTCTCATTGGTGTGGGTAATCTGGTGTTGCTTGAGGTTTCCATTCTGCGTGAATGATTTTCCACAGATGTCACATGTGTAAGGTTTCTCATTGGTGTGGGTCATCTGGTGTCGCTTGAGGTCTTCATTCTGCGTGAACGATTTTTCACAGATGTCGCATGTGTACGGTTTCTCATTGGTGTGGGTCATCTGGTGTTGCTTGAGGTTTGCATTCCGCGCGAACGATATTCCACAGATGTCGCATGCGTACGGTTTCTCATTGGTGTGGGTCATCTGGTGTTGCTTGAGGTGTCCACTCTGCCTGAACGATTTTCCACATATGTCGCATGTGTACGGTTTCTCATTGGTGTGGGTCATCTGGTGGTGCTTGAGGTTTCCATTCTGCGTGTACGATATTCCACAGATGTTGCATGCGTACGGTTTCTTACTGGTATGAGTCATTTGGTGTTGCTTGCGGTCTCCATTGTGCGTGAATGATTTTCCACAGATGTCGCATGCGTACGGTTTCTCATTGGTGTGGGTCATCTGGTGTTGCTTGAGGTTTCCATTGTGCGTGAATGATATTCCACAAATGTCGCATGTGTACGGTTTCTCATTGGTGTGGGTCATCTGATGTCGCTTGAGGGTTCCACTTTGTGTAAATGATATTCCACAGATGTCGCATGTGTATGGTTTCTCATTGGTGTGGGTCATCTGGTGTCGCTTGAGGTGTCCATTGTGCGTGAATGATTTTCCACAGATGTCGCATGTGTATGGTTTCTCATTGGTGTGGGTCATCTGGTGTCGTTTGAGGGTTCTACTCCACGCAAACAATTTTCCACAGATGTCGCATGCGTACGATTTCTCATTTGTGTGGGTCATCTGGTGTCGCTTGAGGTCTCCATTCTGCATGAACGATTTTCCACACACATTACAGGTGTACGGTTTCTCATTGGTGTGGGATATTTGATGTCGCTTGAGGTTAGATTTTAATGTAAAGGTTTTGCTGCAGATGCCGCATGAGTGCCTCTTCTCCTTGATGTGCATTTTACATGTAAAACTAGGACTCATTTCGGCAAAGATTTGACCGTGTCTTAATTGCTGTCTCCTCTAAACTAGCAGTCTCGTCTGCATCAGACTCTTCAAAATGTGCAAAGAACAAAAAAGAGCAAAAAGTGAGTTTTTCTACTAAAACAATAGGTGTCGTCACTCTGTTATTTGTATACACAGTACATTTAGCGGCTTAATTAGGGTAAATTGTTTAAGGTACTTAATTTTTTAAGGGGTACAATTATTTTTTGACTCATCGCCCCACTTGACTCGTCGTACCGGTCGACTCATCCTACAGAAGTGCTTAGCACAAAAAAAAGGTCTTGCTTAGTAAAAAAAGGGTTAACGGTCAAAACTCCGCCTACAAAAACCAGCAGAATATTACCAGTCACAAACAATAAATAACAACTGAAATGTTAGTTTGTAACCTCGTTTTTTTCCATGGAAATTGTTTTAACTCAACAAATGTTGGTGCTATTGCTATAGTATTAAAACACAAGCATGGAGGAATAAGACGTAACACCGACAGTAACGTTTCGTGAACGTGGCCCCTGCTGGTTCTAAGTACAGAGGATAATAATACGACTCACAACATAAAATCATTTTACTCTCGTTTTGTTTACCTTGTTGAACTGGAAGTCATCAAGGCACAAATTATAGGGTAAATTGTTTAAGGTACTTAATTTTTTAAGGGGTACAATTATTTTTTGACTCATCGCCCCACTTGACTCGTCGCACCGGTCGACTCATCCCACAGAAGTGCTTAGCACAAAAAAGTCTTGCTTAGTAATAAATAGGTTATCTTTTCATTAAAAAAAAAACCCAGCAAAATACCAGTCACAAACAATGAATATCAACTGAAATTTTGGTTTGTAACCCAGTTTTTTCTTTGGAAATTAGTTTCAACTAAACAAATATGTTGCCTTGTTGGTGTGCTAACCTAAACAAAACATTACAGTAACGTTTTATAAACGTGGCCCCTGCTGTTTCTAGCATGGAGGTATGGAGGAGAATACGACACGCAACAAAAAATCATTTTACTCTCGTTTTTACCTTGTTGAAGTCAAGGCACAAATTCAGAATACCCCGCCACTCGATCGCCCTGACTTCGTATCCGGATAATACGCGCTGTACGTACATCCGTACAGCTGGGGATCCGTGGGCTAGTGAGTGTTCACGATAAACGATTATTTTTCGGAGGCTAGATGGGCCTGAGATATAAAATGCCCGCGAAAACTGCGCCCTCTACCGGTATTGGTGTCCGAGGTCCATTCCATTAAACATTCCGGGGGTGGGGTACGTTGCGCTGGAGGGGTGACTTGGTTTGTTTTATTGAAATTAAGCGAGTTCCAGGTATCCCTTGGCGGGATTTTGTTTGTTTTTGTTTGTTCTCAATCCTCTGATTTCTCCCATAGATAACAGATAACAATATGGGCGATAAACAAATCAAATTAAACAATGTCATTTTAAACGTGGGTCTTCATAACGTAAAAATGAGAGTGGCGATTGTGTGGCGAAAAGAGGTACTTCTCCCAGGCTCAAAACAGATTCTTCAGAAGTACAGTTCAGGGAGAAATTGTTTCCGAGCCTGTTTAAAATAACGATCAAAGGAGATGGTTTTCAAAAAATCGTCAAACTATTTGGTATGCAAGAAGAGTAGCTCTCGTACGATGAAGTTTATTAAGAAACATTCATAAATACCTGGGACAGTTTAGGCATTCATATTGGTCGAGAGCCCGTCACGTGGCCGGTTTTAAACGGACGATAAAGACATGGCTAGAAGTGTTTAAAACCAGTTGGCAACAAAAGTAGCCCCTGCACATGGACAACTCGATGGACATCCTTCTCCGGGCACTTCACTGCTGCGCAGACCATTGTTCTTATCTATTTTGAACCATTCGGGTGCAAAATCCTGTTTTCCTCCAAATATGACGAATTTAAGAAAAAAAGTCTTCCACTTTTTAAAAAAATTCCATAAGTCGTGCACAAACGCGGTCGCGTCACGTTCGTTCTTTTCCCTTTGAAAAAAACACGCGCGCGTACGCCATTTAGATGCGGAGGCCTATCCAGTCTATATAATGGAGATCAATGGTAAATACGCTTTATTGCATGTATTGTGACGTAGAGCGACAGAGGCGGAAACATGTCATTTGACAGTGGCCCGTGAACATGGATAGGGGAAAACACACAGAATGGCGAAACACCGAAATTTACTTGCGACAATTTTCCGTGATTTTCGAGGCTTTTTTGGCTGAATTTTACAAAAAAGGTATTTATGAATGGGAATAAATGTGTGTTCGGTCGGTATTAATCACTCTGTTTAATACCGCTTGGAGTCTGGGTGCTGATAATTACCCTCGCCTTCGGCTCGGGTAATTATCAGCACCTAGACTCCAAGCGGTATTAAACAGAGTGGTTAAAACCTCCCGAACACACATTTATTCCCTTATTCAACATGAAATTGTGAAAACCTATTCGACTTCATCTTTTAACATTATTATCTGCTCCAAATGTTTTTCAACGGAAAACAAACCGATCTCTTACAAGTTACATACCATAACTCTACAGTACAAGTACATGTACACGGTTATACGTTTCGTGTAGTCAAACCCCCAAGACGCCATTTACCTCAAATACAATAAATTAAAACCAAAATATTTGATAGTTGATACATAAAGTATAGGTTGATACTAGGTAAAGTAATAGAGACGAGCGTTTAACGTTAAATATACAAATGTATATAAAAATGTGTCATTCACTAATAAAAACATGACGACCAATCTTTATCCTAATAAAAGAAGGGCATTTCGTCTTTAAAAAAATAGAAGAAATTCAAAACAAAATTATTCGCCAAAGAGATCAAAAAAGCTTATCAAAAAACTTACAACCTCGGACTCTCAGTGAGCAAAACTTATTCTTAAACGCTATTGTTTATGATATGACTCATGCTGCCATTGCTTTTACACAAAATGAGGCATACTGCATAATCCCTCAAATGCATCATAACAAAAGATCAGGCTGTCGCAGTTGTTGTTGGTGTAAATGTCAAACTTGTTAAACACTGCAAATATTACTTGTTGGCAGTGACGGTGATTACTCAAAAGTAGCTTTGGCGACTTGCGACTCAATTTTTTTAGTTGGGTTTGATCACAAAATTATCTATCTCTCTCTCTCATCGCTGTCGATGTGGTCCATCTTGTGGTTTTTCAGGTAGTTGCTGCGACTGAACGATTTTTCACAGATGTCGCATGCGTACGGTTTCTCATTGGTGTGGGTCATCTGGTGTCGCTTGAGGTTTCCATTGTGCATGAATGATTTTCCACAGATGTCGCATGCGTACGGTTTCTCATTGGTGTGGGTCATCTGGTGTCGCTTGAGGTTTCTATTGTGCATGACTGATTTTTCACAGATGTCGCATGTGTATGGTTTCTCATTGGTGTGGGTCATCTGGTGTCGTTTGAGGGTTCCACTCCGATTGAACGATTTTCCACAGATGTCACATGTGTACGGTTTCTCATTGGTGTGGGTCATCTGGTGTTGTTTGAGGGTTTCACTCCGATTGAATGATTTTCCACAAATGTCGCATGTGTACGGTTTCTCATTCCCAGTGGGCATTTTACCCGATATTACCCGGGTTGCAACGAGTAATAACGCTAGTTATTACTGGGTAACATACCGATATTACCCGGGTTGTAACGAGTAATAACGCGTTATTACGGGTAATATCACCGAGTAATAACGGGGAAATAGTAGACGAACATTTCCCCGTTATTACCAGCCGATATTACCACATTTACCCACTGTTACCCGGGAGAATGTTACCGATATTTCTGGCATTGCACGTTATTACCACCCGATATTACCCCATTTACCCGATATTTCTGGCATTGCATTGTTATTACCACCCGATATTACCTCTTTTACCCGATATTTCTGGCATTGCATTGTTATTACCACCTGATATTACCTCTTTTACCCGATATTTCTGGCATTGCATTGTTATTACCACCCGATATTACCCCATTTACCCGATATTTCTGGCATTGCATTGTTATTACCACCCGATATTACCTCTTTTACCCGATATTTCTGGCATTGCATTGTTATTACCACCCGATATTACCCCATTTACCCGATATTTCTGGCATTGCATTGTTATTACTAGCCGATATTACCCGATATTTCTGACATTGCATTGTTATTACCACCCGATATTACCTCTTTTACCCGATATTTCTGGTATTGCATTGTTATTACCACCCGATATTACCCGATATTTCTGGCATTGCATTGTTATTACTAGCCGATATTACCTATTTTACCCGATATTTCTGGCATTGCATTTTTATTACTACCCGATATTACCCCATTTACCCGAAATTACCAGGGAGAACATTACCGATATATTACCGTTATTACCACCCGATATTACCCCCTTTACCCAATATTACCAGGGATAATGTTACCGATATTTCTGGTATTTCATCGTTATTACTACCCGATATTACCCCATTTACCCAATATTGGTTAATTTGTTGGTTAATTGGTTAATTATATTGGTTAATACTAATATTACGATACTACCGGAACAATACTACAATGTATACACATAAACATCAATGACTCTTCTGAGTCTACAATCTTAGCGTGTACTTAAATGCTATATATGTGCCCAATATCACCGCTGTCTGTAATCACAGCTAGTTTGCAATTAATTTGTTGTTAATTTATTTGTGTGTTGGTTTTTTGGCAAATTTGTTTCTTTGAGACTTGGAGTAAATAAATATTACACAATTATCTCTACGAAAACACCCTAAACGTATAGCTATTTCGCAAAACATAACGTTCATGTAGGAAAAAAGTGACAAAATTGTTTCACCAAGGTTTATCACGCCCACTTGGGGTCAACATGTAAATTGAGGTCACCCGATATTACCCTATTTACCCAATATCAGAGAATGTAACTGATATTTCTGGCATTGCCGTGTTATTACCACCTGATATTACCTCATTTACCAAATATTACCAGGGAGAATGTAACCGATATTTCTGGCATTTTCATGTTATTAACTCTGTAAATTGTTACCCATTACCTCTTATTACCCTGTTATAACTCGCTAAAATGTCGGTTTCAACAGGGTAATAACAGTAATCTTTGAACTTGGAAATTATTAGCTTCGATTGCTATAATTTTACTGTTATTACCCCCCCGGTACTCAAGTTCCCAATGTTATAACCAATTCAAGCCTTTCACCATTACCCACATTACCTGTATTATCCTGTTGTTACCCGGTAAATTGTCGGTTTCAACAGGGTAATAACAGTAATATTTGAACTTGAAAATTTTGCTGGAATTGCTACTAATTTTACTGTTATCACTCAAGTTCCCAATGTTATAACCAATTCAAGCCTTTCATCATTACCCACATTAACTGTATTATCCTGTTGTTACTCGGTAAAATGTCGGTTTCAACAGGGTAATAACAGTAATATTAGAACTTGGAAATGTTACTCTTATTACTCAAGTTCCCGATGTTATAACCAATTCAACCCTTTCACCACATTACCCATATTACCTGTATTATCCTGTTGTTACTCGGTAACATGTTGGTTTCAACAGGGTAACAACAGTAATATTTAAACTTGGAAATTTTGCTAGGATTGCTACAATTTTACTGTTATTACTCAAGTTACCAATGTTATAACCAATTCAAGCCTTTCATCATTACCCACATTACCTGTATTATCCTGTTGTTACTCGGTAAAATGTCGGTTTCAACAGGGTAATAACAGTAATATTAGAACTTGGAAATGTTACTGTTATTACTCAAGTTCCCGATTTTATAACCAATTCAACCCTTTCACCACATTACCCATATTACCTGTATTATCCTGTTGTTACTCGGTAACATGTTGGTTTCAACAGGTAATAACGGTTATATTTGGACTTTGAAATTTGGTAGACCGGTGCACCATTTTTCAAGAGTTTTTCTCATCAGAAACAGATCCTGTCGGTCTCAAGGATCAATTAGATCCAATCCTTATATTAAAAAAACAAATATTAAGGAATTTATAACAATTTCATTATCACACCGGTAATATCATTTGGGTAATAACACGGTAATATCGGTAAAATTTGGACTTAGTCAAATTTTGGGGTGATATTACCGGTAATATCGGTAACCGGTAACAACTTGCCCACTGGGTTGGTGTGGGTCATCTGGTGTTGCTTGAGGTTTCCATTGTGCGTGAATGATTGTGTCGATTGAGGGTTTCACTCTGATTGAATGATTTTCCACAGATGTCGCATGATGTGTATGGTTTCTCATTGGTACGGGTGTGGGTCATCTGGTGTCGTTTGAGGGTTCCACTCCGATTGAAAGATTTTTCACAGATGTCGCAAGCGTACGGTTTCTCATTGGTGTGGGTCATCTGGTGTCGCTTGAGGTCTGCATTGTGCGTGAATGATTTTTCACAGATGTCGCAAGCGTACGGTTTTTCATTGGTGTGGGTCATCTGGTGTTGCTTGAGGTTTCCATTGTGCGTGAATGATTTTTCACAGATGTCGCATTTGTACGGTTTCTCATAGGTGTGGGTCATCTGGTGTCGGTTGAGGGTTTTCTCCCGATTGAATGATTTTCCACAGATGTCGCATTTGTACGGTTTCTCATTGGTGTGGGTCATCTGGTGTTGCTTGAGGTTTCCATTCTGATTAAACGATTTTCCACAGATGTCGCATGTGTATGGTTTCTCATTGGTGTGGGTCATCTGGTGTCGGTTGGAGGTTTTCTTCTGATTGAATGATTTTCCACAGATGTCGCATGCGTACGGTTTCTCATTGGTGTGGGTCATCTGGTGTTGCTTGAGGTTTCCATTCTGCATGAATGATTTTCCACAGATGTCGCATGTGCATGGTTTCTCATTGGTGTGGGTCATCTGGTGTCGTTTGAGGGTTTCACACTGATTGAATGATTTTCCACGGATGTCGCATGTGTATGGTTTCTCATTGGTGTGGGTCATCTGGTGTCGGTTGAGGGTTTTCTCCTGATTGAATGATTTTCCACAGATGTCGCATTTGTACGGTTTCTCGTTAGTGTGGGTCATCTGGTGTTGCTTGAGGTTTCCATTGTGCGTGAATGATTTTCCACAGATGTCGCATGTGTATGGTTTCTCATTGGTGTGGGTCATCTGGTGTTGCTTGAGGTTTCCATTGCGCGTGAATGATTTTCCACAGATGTCGCATTTGTACGGTTTCTCGTTGGTGTGGGTCATCTGGTGTCGCTTGAGGTCTCCATTATGCGTAAATGATTTACCACAGATGTCGCATGTGTACGGTTTCTCATTGGTGTGGGTCATCTGGTGTCGCTTGAGGTCTCCATTCTGCATGAATGATTTTCCACAGATGTCGCATGTGTACGGTTTCTCATTGGTGTGGGTCATCTTGTGTCGCTTGAGGTTAGATTTTAATGTGAAGGTTTTGCTGCAGATGTCGCATGAGTGCCTCTTCTCCTTGATGTGCATTTTACATGCAAAACTAGGACTCATTTTGGCAATGATATGACCGTGTCTTAATTGCTGTCTCCTCCAAACTAGCAGTATATCTCGTCTGCATCAGACTCTTCAAATTGTGCAAAGAACAAAAGATAGCAAAAAGTGAGTTTTTCTACTAAAAAAATAGGTGTCGTCACTCTGTTATTTGCATACACAGTATGATTTAGCGGCTTAATTAGGGTTAATTTTTTAAGTACTTAATTTTTTAAGAGATTCAATTATTTTTCGACTCGTCCCACCACTTGACTCGTCGCACCAGTCGACTCATCCCACAGAAGTGCTTAGCACCAACAAAATCTTGCTTAGTAATAAAAGGGTTAACGGTCTTTTAAATTTTAAAACTCCACCTACAAAAACCAGCAGAATACCAGTCACAAACAATGAATAACAACTGAAATGTTGGTTTGTAACCTCGTTTTTTTCCCATGGAAATTGTTTTAACTCGACAAATGTTGGTGCTATTGTTAAAACACAAGCATGGAGGAATAAGACATAACACCGACAGTAACGTTTCGTGAACGTGGCCCCTGCTGGTTGTAAGTATAGAGGATAATAATACGACTCACAACATAAAATCATTTTACTCTCGTTTTGTTTACCTTGTTGAAGAAGTCAAGGCACAAATTCTAAACACAACATAACGTTTTATGAACGTGGCCCCTGCTGGTTCTAAGCCATTGGAGGTATATGGAGGAGAATACGACTCACAACAGAAAATCATTTTACTCTCGTTTTTACCTTGTTGAAGAAGTCAAGGCACAAATTCAGAATACCCCGCCACTCGAATGCCCCGACTTCGTATCCGGATAATACGCGCTGTACGTACATTGTGTACAGCTACAGTGTATAGTGAGTGAGTACAGTGTTCACAATTATTTTTCGGAGGCCAGATTGGCCAGAGATATAAAATGCCCGCGAAAACTGCGCCCTCTACCAGTACGGTATTGGTGTCGGAGGTCCATTCCATTAAACATTTCGGGGGTGGGTACGTTGCGCTGGAGGAGCGACTGGGTTTGTTTTATTGAAATTAAGCGAGTTCCAGGGTATCCCTTGGCGGGATTTTGTTTGTTTTTGTTTGTTCTCACTTCTCTTGTTTCTCCCATAGATAACAGATAACAATGTGGGCGATAAACAAATCAAATTAAACAACGTCATTTTTTTAATCGTGGGTCTTCGAAACGTAAAAATGAGAGGGGTGATTGTGTGACGAAAAGAGAAAGATCTCTCAGGCTCAAAACAGATTCTTTAGAAGTTCAGGGAGAAATTGTTTTAGAGCCTGTTTAAAATAACGATCGAAAGTGATGGTTTTCAAAAAATCGTCAAACTATTTGGTAGGCTAGAAGAGTAGCTATCGTATGATGAAATTTAATAAGAAACATTAAATTCAACATGAAAACTTACTCAACGTCATCTTTTAACATTATTATCTGCTCAGTAAATGTTTTTCAACGGAAAACAAACCGATCTCTTACTGATACCATAACTCTACAGTACACGGTTATACGTTTCGTGTTGTCTACCCCCTAAGTCTCCATTTACATCAAATACAATAAATTAAAACCAAAACACTTAATAGTTGATACATATACATGTATACGGTAATAAACAAATTGACGTTTACACTCAAAGATATAGTTTATACGGTAAAGTGATCGATAATCAAGACGAGCGTTTAACATTAAATATACAAATTTATATAAAAATGTGTTGTTCACTAAAAACATGACGACCATCATGTATCCTAATATTAAAACAAGGGCATTTCGTCTTCAAAAGATGAAAGATATTCAAAACAAAATTATTCGCCAACGAGATCAAAGAAGCTTATCAAAAAACTTACAACCTCAGACTCACAGTGAGCAAAACTTATTCTTCAACGGTATTGTTTATGATACGACTCATGCTGCCATTGCTTTACACAAAATGAGGCATACTGCATAATCCCTCAAATGCATCATAACAAAAGATCAGGCTGTCGCAGTTGTTGTTGGTGTAAATGTCAAACTTGTTAAGCACTGCAAATATGACTTGTTGGCAGTGACTATTATTATTATTATTATTATTATTATTATTATTATTATTATTATTTATTCGGCCATGACATTCAAAATACAAACATGTACATTCAAAGTAAGAAAAGGCACATCACATCAAAAACAATCGAGATAAAAGATAAATGGTATAACAAATACCAATCAAATATTATAAATGTATAAAGGTACGGTTGGAGAGAGATAGGGGTGGATGGGGATGAGGAAGGTATAGGAGCAGAATGGAGAAGGGGGAGTGGGAGGGAGTTCATAGTAGAAAAAAAGACAATCCAATCTAAGATGGCCAGGATGAACAAAAGTGAAAACACTGCGACTCGAAAGCCTGTCCATCCAATCTTAGGTTGGTAACATGTACACAAAATAAACTATTAAATACAAGTAATATGAGAGGTTAAAAATAAATCTGGAAAATGTATATAATTTATGCGCTATAATTCAGGGCAATATATGATTAATTAATAAGTAAATAAATAAATAAATATCTGCTAAAGACAATAAAAGAATTAAAATGAACATTTTAAAGTTGCATTACAAAAATAAATCAATATGAAACACACAAACGAGCTGAAAAAGCATTAAAACAAAGACAACACACACAAAAAACAAACCAAAAAAAAACAAAAAAAAAACCCAAAAAAACCAAACAAACAAACAAACAGAAAAATAATAACAGATACCATAAACACGCAAGCAGACAAGCAAAGTTACAGTTATACGAACAGGCAGATACAAACGGAACACAAACAACCATATTAACAAACGTCAAGACAAAAAAATATAAAAAATCGCTAACAAAATATTACATGTATATGCAACGGAAAACGGCCCACCATATTAACAGACAGACAGACGGTGATTACTCAAAAGTAGCTTTGGCGACTTGTGACTCAATTTTATTAGTTGGGTTTGATCACAAAATTATCTATCTATCTCTCTCATCGCTGTCGGTGTGGTCCATCTTGTGGTGTTTCAGGTAGTTGCTGCGACTGAACGATTTTTCACAGATGTCGCATGCGTACGGTTTCTCATTAGTGTGGGTCATCTGGTGTTGCTTGAGGTTTCCACTATGATTGAACGATTTTCCACAGATGTCGCATGTGTACGGTTTCTCATTGGTGTGGGTCATCTGGTGTCGCTTGAGGGTTACACTCTGCCCGAACGATTTTCCACAGATGTCGCATGCGTACGGTTTCTCATTGGTGTGGGTCATCTGGTGTCGCTTGAGGTTTTCATTGTTCGTGAATGATTTTCCACAGATGTCGCATGTGTACGGTTTCTCATTGGTGTGGGTCATCTGGTGTCGCTTGAGGGTTACACTCTGCCTAAACGATTTTCCACAGATGTCGCATGTGTACGGTTTCTCATTGGTGTGGGTCATCTGGTGTTGCTTGAGGTTTCCATTGTGCGTGAACGATTTTCCACAGATGTCGCATGCGTACGGTTTCTCATTGGTGTGGGTCATCTGGTGTCGCTTGAGGTTTTCATTGTTCGTGAATGATTTTCCACAGATGTCGCATGCGTACGGTTTCTTATTGGTGTGGGTCATCTGGTGTCGCTTGAGGTTTTCATTGTTCGTGAATGATTTTCCACAGATGTCGCATGTGTACGGTTTCTCATTGGTGTGGGTCATCTGGTGTTGTTTGAGGGTTTCACTCCGATTGAATGATTTTCCACAGATGTCGCATGTGTACGGTTTCTCATTGGTGTGGGTCATCTGGTGTCGCCTAAGGTTTCCATTGTGCGTGAATGATTTTCCGCAGATGTCGCATGCGTACGGTTTCTCATTGGTGTGGGTCATCTGGTGTCGTTTGAGGGTTTCACTCTGATTGAATGATTTTCCACAGATGTCGCATGTGTATGGTTTCTCATTGGTGTGGGTCATCTGGTGTCGTTTGAGGGTTCCACTCCGATTGAACGATTTTTCACAGATGTCGCAAGCGTACGGTTTCTCATTGGTGTGGGTCATCTGGTGTCGCTTGAGGTCTCCATTGTGCGTGAATGATTTTTCACAGATGTCGCAATCGTACGGTTTCTCATTGGTGTGGGTCATCCGGTGTTGCTTGAGGTTTCCATTGTGCGTGAATGATTTTTCACAGATGTCGCAAGCGTACGGTTTCTCATTGGTGTGGGTCATCTGGTGTCGCTTGAGGTCTCTATTGTGCGTGAATGATTTTCCACAGAAGTCGCATGTGTGCGGTTTCTCATTGGTGTGGGTCATCTGGTGTCGCTTGAGGTCTCTATTGTTCGTGAATGATTTTCCACAGATGTCGCATGTGTACGGTTTCTCATTGGTGTGGGTCATCTGGTGTCGCTTGAGGTCTCTATTGTGCGTGAATGATTTTCCACAGATGTCGCATGTGTACGGTTTCTTATTGGTGTGGGTCATCTGGTGTCGCTTGAGGTCTTTATTGTGCGTGAATGATTTTTCACAGATTTCGCATGTGTACGGTTTCTTATTGGTGTGGGTCATCTGGTGTTGCTTGAGGTTTCCACTATGATTGAACGATTTTCCACAGATGTCGCATGTGTACGGTTTCTCATTGGTGTGGGTCATCTGGTGTCGCTTGAGGTCTCCATTCTGCATGAACGATTTTCCACACACATCACAGGTGTACGGTTTCTCATTGGTGTGGGATATTTGATGTCGCTTGAGGTTAGATTTTAACGTAAAGGTGTGGCTGCAGATGTCGCACGAGTGCCTCTTCTCCTTGATGTGCATTTTAAAAACTAGGACTCATTTCGGCAAAGATTTGACCGTGTCTTAATTGCTGTCTCCTCCAAACTAGCAGTCTCGTCTGCATCAGACTCAAATTGTGCAAAGAAAAAAAAAAAGCAAAAAAAATGAGTTTTTCTACTAAAAAAAAAAATAGGTGTTGTCACTCTGTGTTATTTGCATACATCATTACACAGTACATTAGAGTTAATTTTTTAAGGTATCCAATTTTTTTTAAGGGGTACAATTATTTTTCGACTCGCACCACTCGACTCGTCGCACCAGTCGACTCTTCCCACAGAAGTGCTTAGCACAAATAAAGTCTTGCTTAGTAATAAAAGGGTTAACGGTCAAAACACAACGTGCTTATCATTAAAAATAAAAACCAGCAGAATACCAGTCAAAAACAATGAATAACAACTGAAATTTTGGTTTGTAATAACCTCGTTTTGTCCATGGTAATTGTTTTATCTCAACAAAGTTAGTGCTATTGCACTAAACACAAGCATGGAGGATTAATATTATTATTATTAGCAGTGCTGGTTAGCATGGAGGTATGGAGGAGAATACCATTACCATAGGCATGGAGGTTTTTTTCTCCATGTCTATGAGAATACGACTCGCAACAAAAAAATATTTTACTCTCGTTTTTACCTTGTTGAAGAAGTCAAGGCACAAATTCAGAATACCCCGCCACATGTACATGTACGTCTGCCCTGATTTTGTATCCGGATAATACGCGCTGTACGTACTGTACAAGTACAGCTAATGAGTGTTCACGATTATTTTTCGTATTTTTCGGAGGCCAGCCCAGAGATATAAAATGCCCGCGAAAACTGCGCCCTCTACCGGTATTGGTGTCGGTGTCGGAGGTCCATTCCATTAAACATTTCGGGGGTAGGGTACGTTGCGCTGGAGGGGTGACGGTTTGTTTTATTGAAATTAAACGAGTTCCAGGGTATCCCTTGGCGAAATTTTGTTTGTTTTTGTTTGTTCTTACTTCTCTGGTTTTTCCCATAGATAACAGATACCAATGTGGGCAATAAACAAATCAAATTACTAAATGTTTTTCAACGTAAAACAAACCGATCTCTTATAACTCTACAGTACACGGTTATATTCCTCCATGGTTATACGCTTGGCGTACGTAGTCAACCCCCCAAGACCCCATTTACGACAATAAATTAAAACCCAAACAATTGATACATGTAGGGCCTACATGTAGGCCTACACGTACATGGTAACATTTACGTTCATACTCAAAGATATAGTTGCGGTAAAGTAATCGATAATCGAGACGAGCGTTTAACGTTAACATACAAATGAAATTCAAAATACTCTTAATGAAGAGCTTGTTGGGATTGCTGACTGGTTGTGTCTTCACAAACTTACTCTGAACGTTTCTAAATCCAAGGCTATGCTTTTTGGTTCCCCTCAGAAAACCAAACTTGCTGACAGTTTTCAAGTGCGGCTTAATGATGAATCCTTTGAGACGGTAACTGAATTTAAATATCTTGGCATTTGGTTCGATAAAAATCTGAAATGGAGTAGACATATTGATAACCTTGGGAGTAAAATTGCTCAGAAACTTGGAGTTATAAATAGGTTGCGTCAGTTTGTTGACAAGTTCACTCTCCAAATTTTGTACAATACACTTGTTCTCCCACACATTGATTATTGTCTACCGGTGTGGTCAAATACTCACGAGAAGTATCTTAAAGGGATTCAAATTCTTCAGAATCGTGCAGCTAGAATGGTTTTGGGATGTCAAATTAGAGATATGCATACTGAGGATTTATATAAGAAGCTTGGCTGGATGACAGTTCGCCAACGCAATTTGTATTTCAATGCTAATTTAATGTACAACTGTGTTAATGGTTTAGGACCACAATATTTAACTACTAAGATTCAATCTCATATTGGTGTTCATACTCACAATACTCGTCACAATTCCCAAAATAATATTGCCTTCAACGTTGTTAACTCGGATTCCGGTAAACGAATGTTCCAATATTCAGGTGGTCAGATTTGGAATGATTTACCCCTTATACTCAAACAGTCTCCATCCTTGATGACCTTCAAACTAAACCTAAAAAAACACATTTTAACTTAAATTTATCATATTTGTGCAGTCTGTTTGCATCTGTCATGTATTTCTATTTGTTTGATTACATGCTTGGGCCTTGGAGACTGTTGTCTTTTTTATTTTTGATGACTAATGCGGCACTTCCCGAGTTTTACTTGCATGTACTGTGTGGCTATATCTGCTGCATGGTACATGATTAGACCCAAGCATGTATCTGTATCTGCACTTTCTGCATCATTTTTAATTTAAAAAAAATGATTCAACCGGTTCAAACTATGTTTGTATCCATTTTTAATCTATGTGTTTCTTAATCTATCAATTTTTAAATAGGCTCTAATATTTCAAATTATTTAAAATAATTTATTTATGAAATGGTATAGTGATCAGTAATTCTTATAATTAGAGGGCTCCTTTGGAAAGCAGTTTGTTAACTGAAAAGGACTACCCTCTTTAAAGATTACAATAAATAAATAAATAAAATAAACAAATTTAATAAAAAATGTGTTGTTCACTAATAAAAACCCGGCGCATGACGACCATCATGTATCATATAAAAAACAAGGGCATTTCGTCTTCAAAAGATGAAAGATATTCAAAACGAAATTATTCGCCAACGAGATCAAAGAAGCTTATCAAAAAACTTACAACCTCAGACTCACAGTGAGCAAAACTTATTCTTCAACGGTATTGTTTATGATATGACTCATGCTGCCATCGCTTTACACAAAATGATCGAGGCATACTGCATAATCCCTCAAATGCATCATAACAAAAGATCAGGCTGTTGCAGTTGTTGTTGGTGTAAATGTCAAACTTGTTAAACACTGCAAATATTACTTGTTGGCAGTGACGGTGATTACTCAAAAGTAGCTTTGGCGACTTGTGACTCAATTTTATTAGTTGGGTTTGATCACCAAATTATCTCTCTCTCTCATTGCTGTCGGTGTGGTCCATCTTGTGGTGTTTCAGGTAGTTGCTACGACTGAACGATTTTTCACAGATGTCGCATGCATGCGGTTTCTTATTGGTGTGGGTCATCTGGTGTCGCTTAAGGTCTCCATTGTGCATGAATGATTTTCCACAGATGTGGCATGTGTACGGTTTTTCATTGGTGTGGGTCATCTGGTGGCGCTTGACGTCTCCATTCTGCGTGAATGATTTTCCACAGATGTCGCATGTGTACGGTTTCTCATTGGTGTGGGTCATCTGGTGTCGCTTGAGGTTTCCATTCTGCGTGAATGATATTCCACAGATGTCGCATGCGTACGGTTTCTCATTGGTGTGGGTCATCTGGTGTCGCTTGAGGTTTTCATTGTTCGTGAATGATTTTCCACAGATGTCGCATGCGTACGGTTTCTCATTGGTGTGGGTCATCTGGTGTTGTCTGAGGGTTTCACTCCGATTGAATGATTTTCCACAGATGTCGCATGTGTACGGTTTCTCATTGGTGTGGGTCATCTGGTGTTGTTTGAGGGTTTCACTCCGATTGAATGATTTTCCACAGATGTCGCATGCGTACGGTTTCTCATTGGTGTGGGTCATCTGGTGTTGTTTGAGGGTTTCACTCCGATTGAATGATTTTCCACAGATGTCGCATGTGTACGGTTTCTCATTGGTGTGGGTCATCTGGTGTTGTTTGAGGGTTTCACTCCGATTGAATGATTTTCCACAGATGTCGCATGCGTACGGTTTCTCATTGGTGTGGGTCATCTGGTGTCGCTTGAGGGTTCCACTCTGATTGAACGATTTTCCACAGATGTCGCATGTGTACGGTTTCTCATTTGTGTGGGTCATTTGGTGTCGCTTGAGGATTCCACTCCACGCAAACGATTTTCCACACACATCACAGGTGTACGGTTTCTCATTGGTGTGGGATATTTGATGTCGCTTGAGGTTAGATTTTAATGTAAAGGTTTTGCTGCAGATGTCGCATGAGTGCCCTTTCTCCTTGATGTGCATTTTACATGTAAAACTAGGACTCATTTCGGCAAAGATTTGACCGTGTCTTAATTGCTGTCTCCTCCAAACTAGCAGTCTCGTCTGCATCAGACTCTTCAAAATGTGCAAAGTAAAAAAGATAGCAAAAAGTGAGTTTTTCTACAAAAATAAAATAGGTGTCGTCACTCTGTTATTTGCATACATTACACAGTACATTAGAGTTAATTTTTTAATGTATCCAATTTTTTAAGGGGTACAATTATTTTTCGACTCGCACCACTTGACTCGTCGCACCAGTCGACTCTTCCCACAGAAGTGCTTAGCATAAATAAAGTCTTGCTTAGTAATAAAAGGGTTAACGGTCAAAACACAACGTGCTTATCATTAATAAAAACAAAAACCAGCAGAATACCAGTCAAAAACAATGAATAACAGACAACTGAAATTTTGGTTTGTATTAAATAACCTCGTTTTTTCCATGGTAATTGTTTTATCTCAACAAAGTTAGTGCTATTGCACTAAACACAAGCATGGAGGATAATAAGACATATAAACACAACAGTAACGTTTTATGAACGTGGCCCCTGCTGGTTCTAAGGCGGAGGAGTTATATGGATACGACTCAGTCACACTCACCATGGAGGAAATTCCTTCTTATTCCTCCATGCACTCACCGACTCAGTCACAACAGAAAATCGTTTTACTCTCGTTTTTACCTTGTTGAAGAAGTCAAGGAGCAAATTCAGAAGTACCCCGCCACTCGAATGCCCTGACTTCGTATCCGGATAATACGCGATGATATGTACGGTACGTACATGTACAGCATGAGTGTTCACGATTATTTTTCGGTTTTTTTTCGGAGGCCAGAGATATAAAGTGCCCGCGAAAACTGCGCCCTCTACCGGTATTGGTGTATGTGTCGGAGGTCCATTCCATTAAACATTTCGGGGGTGGGTACGTGCGCTGGAGGGGTGACGGTTTGTTTTATTGAAATTAAACGAGTTCCAGGGTATCCCTTGGCGGGTTTTGGTTTGTTTTTGTTTGTTCTCACTTCGCTTGTTTCTCCCATAGATAACAGATAACAATGTGGGCGATAAACAAATCAAATTAAACTACGTAATTTTTAATCGTGAGTCTTCCGTCATAACATCACGGTAAAAATGAGACAGGGGTGATTGTGTGGCGAAAAGAGGAAGATCTCTCAGGCTCAAAACAGATTCTTCATAAGTTCAGGGAGAAATTGTTTTCGAGCTTGGGAGATATCCTCTATCCACGTTTTTTGATGGTTAGAATTGTTAATACTTTTTAATGCTTTTAAATAACGATAAAAAGAGTTGGGTTATCAACAAATCGCCAAACTATTGGGTATGCAAGAAGAGTGGCTCTCGTACGATGAAGTTTATTAAGTAACATTCAACATGAAAACTTACTCAACGTCATCTTTTAACATTATCTGCTCACTAAATGTTTTCCAACAGAAAACAAACCGATCTCTTAGATACCATAACTCTACAGTACACGGTTATATGTTTTGTGTTGTCTACCCCCTTAAGTCCCCATTTACATCAAATACAATAAATTGAAACCAAAACACTTGATAGTTGATACATATACATGTATACGGTAATAAACAAATTGACGTTCACACTCAAAGATATAGTTTATTCGGTAAAGTAATCGATAATCAAGACGAGCGTTTAACATTAAATATACAAATTTATATAAAAATGTGTTCTTCACTAAAAACATGACGACCATCATGTATCCTAATATTAAAACAAGGGCATCTCGTCGTCAAAAGATAAAAGATATTCAAAACAAAATTATTCGCCAACGGGATCAAAGAAGCTTATCAAAAATCTTACAACCCAAGACTCGTAGTGAGCAAAACTTATTCTTAAACGCTATTGTTTATGATATGACTCATGCTGCCTTTGCTTTACACAAAATGAGGCATACTGCATAATCCCTCGTATGCATCATAACAAAAGATCAGGCTGTCGCAGTTGTTGTTGGTGTAAATGTCAAACTTGTTAAGCACTGCAAACATTACTTGTTGGCAGTGACGGTGATTACTCAAAAGTAGCTTTGGCGACTTGTGACTCAATTTTATTAGTTGGGTTTGATCACAAAATTATCTATCTCTCTCATTGCTGTCGGTGTGGTCCATCTTGTGGTTTTTCAGGTAGTTGCTGCGACTGAACGATTTTCCACAGATGTCGCATGCATGCGGTTTCTTATTGGTGTGGGTCATCTGGTGTCGCTTAAGGTCTCCATTGTGCATGAACAATTTTCCACAGATGTCGCATGTGTACGGTTTCTCATTGGTGTGGGTCATCTGGTGTCGCTTGAGGTTTTCATTGTTCGTGAATGATTTTCCACAGATGTCGCATGTGTACGGTTTCTCATTGGTGTGGGTCATCTGGTGTCGCTTGAGGTTTTCATTGTGCGTGAATGATTTTCCACAGATGTTGCATGCGTACGGTTTCTCATTGGTGTGGGTCATCTGGTGTTGCTTGAGGTTTCCATTCTGCGTGAATGATTTTCCACAGATGTCGCATGTGTACGGTTTCTCATTGGTGTGGGTCATCTGGTGTCGTTTGAGGGTTTCACTCCGATTGAATGATTTTCCACAGATGTCGCATGCGTACGGTTTCTCATTGGTGTGGGTCATCTGGTGTTGCTTGAGGTTTCCATTCTTCGTGAATGATTTTCCACAGATGTCGCATGCGTACGGTTTCTCATTGGTGTGGGTCATCTGGTGTCCCTTAAGGTGTCCATTGTGCGTGAACGATTTTCCACAGATGTCGCATGCGTACGGTTTCTCATTGGTGTGGGTCATCTGGTGTTGCTCGAGGTTTCCATTGCGCGTGAATGATTTTCCACAGATGTCGCATTTGTACGGTTTCTCGTTGGTGTGGGTCATCTGGTGTCGCTTGAGGTCTCCATTATGCGTAAATGATTTTCTACAGATGTCGCATGTGTACGGTTTCTCATTGGTGTGGGTCATCTGGTGTTGCTTGAGGTTTCCATTCTTCGTGAACGATTTTCCACAGATGTCGCATGCGTACGGTTTTCCATTGGTGTGGGTCATCTGGTGTTGCTTGAGGTTTCCATTGTGCGTGAATGATTTTCCACAGATGTCGCATGCGTACGGTTTCTCATTGGTGTGGGTCATCTGGTGTCCCTTAAGGTGTCCATTGTGCGTGAACGATTTTCCACAGATGTCGCATGCGTACGGTTTCTCATTGGTGTGGGTCATCTGGTGTTTCTTGAGGTTTCCATTGTGCGTGAATGATTTTCCACAGATGTCGCATGCGTACGGTTTCTCATTGGTGTGGGTCATCTGGTGTAGCCTAAGGTTTCCATTGTGCGTGAATGATTTTCCGCATATGTCGCATGTGTACGGTTTCTCATTGGTGTGGGTCATCTGGTGTTGTTTGAGGGTTTCACTCCGATTGAATGATTTTCCACAGATGTCGCATGTGTACGGTTTCTCATTGGTGTGGGTCATCTGGTGTCGCCTAAGGTTTCCATTGTGCGTGAATGATTTTCCGCATATGTCACATGTGTACGGTTTCTCATTGGTGTGGGTCATCTGGTGTCGCTTAAGGTGTCCATTGTGCGTGAACGATTTTCCACAAATATCGCATGCGTACGGTTTCTCATTGGTGTGAGTCATCTGGTGTCGCTTGAGGTCTCCATTGTGCGTGAATGATTTTCCGCATATGTCGCATGCGTACGGTTTCTCATTGGTGTGGGTCATCTGGTGTTGCTTTAGGTTTCCACTCCACGCAAACGATATGCTGCAGATGTCGCATTTGTACGGTTTCTCATTGGTGTGGGTCATCTGGTGTCGTTTGAGGGTTCTACTCCACGCAAACAATTTTCCACAGATGTCGCATGTGTACGATTTCTCATTGGTGTGGGTCATCTGGTGTCGCTTGAGGTCTCCATTCTGCATGAACGATTTTTCACACACATCACAGGTGTACGGTTTCTCATTGGTGTGGGATATTTGATGTCGCTTGAGGTTAGATTTTAACGTGAAGGTTTTGCTGCAGATGTCGCATGAGTGCCTCTTCTCCTTGATGTGCATTTTACATGTAAAACTAGGACTCATTTCGACAATGATTTGACCGTGTCTTAATTGCCGTCTCCTCCAAACTAGCAGTCTCGTCTGCATCAGACTCTTCAAATTGTGCAAAGAAATAAAAGAGCAAAAAGTGAGTTTTTCTACTAAAAAAATAGGTGTCGTCACTCTGTAATTATTTGCATACACAGTACATTTAGCGGCTTAATTAGGGTAAATTGTTTAATTAAGGTACCTAATTTTTTAAGGGGTACAATTATTTTTAGACTCGTCGCCCCACTTGACTCATCGCACCGGTCGACTCATCCCACAGAAGTGCTTAGCACAAAAAATTCTTACTTAGTAATAAATAGGTTATCTTTTCATTAAAAAAAAACCCAGCATAATATACCAGTAACAAACAATGAATATCAACTGAAATTTTGGTTTGTAACCCCGTTTTTTCCTAGGAAATTGTTTCAACTAAACAAATATGTTGGTGCTACACGAACGTGGCCCCTGTTGGTTCTAAGGTATGGAGGAGAATACGACTCACAACAGAAAATCATTTTACTCTCGTTTTTACCTTGTTGAAGAAGTCAAGGCACAAATTCAGAATACCCCGCCACACGTACGTCTGCCCTGACTTCGTATCCGGATAATACGCGCTGTACACGTACAGCTAGTGAGTGTTCACGATTATTTTTCGGTTTTTTTTGGAGGCCAGAGATATAAAATGCCCTCGAAAACTGCGCCCTCTACCGGTACGGTATTGGTGTCGGAGGTCCATTCCATTAAACATTTTGGGGGTGGGGTACGTTGCACTGGAGGGGTGACGGTTTGTTTTATTGAACTTAAAGAGCACCTCTAACAATTTTGTAGTTTGGGTATTGGGTTCATTTTATGACAGAGTATATACCAATCTTTCCGTTAGTATATAATTTGACTCCATGGGGTTTACTTTAGTGTATCAAAAACAAAGTTCAATTCGGTTTTCCCAACACGATTCTGCTCATTTTTGAGAAAACGACAGCCATGTTTAATGTATGTAAATGAGATTAACATGACCCCGAAACGTCATCGTGTTATTCAGCTAGTAGTGCGATCACAAGGCCATGCATGCCACCGCCAAACCGTGCGCGTACCGCGTGCGATTGTGTTGCTTGCGGCCTTCTTTTCTCATTGTTTTTCTCGACATTAGTTCGTATTTTGTTCGATTTTTTCGAAATGCTGAAGTCCTGTGTGGTAGGTAAATGTTTGAGGAATTTAAAAACCCTGAAGAAAATTTTCTGAGGTTTCCAAAGGAGAATGTTTAGACATGAAAAGAGTGGGTCCGATTTGTAAGCCGTGCACGTACATGTACACAAGGTCGGATTTTTAGGTTGTCCAAGTGGTCCTCTGCAGTGGTTCATGTTTTTCCAACACTTTTGCAATGACTTGTATTCACCGAGATAACTAATAAAGTGGCATCATGATACAATGTATATTCATCTAAATTATGTATTACCAGTTTGTGTGTAAAAACCGATCCTGGTTGCCTTTCTGTTCAGCGAGATTTTCCACACCACGCACCCCGTCGTCGACGGGGGCCTCGGGTTCGAAGCGGTTGCGCACCGCGAACGATCGGTGCCAGGCTTACTACTAAAATAGTGATACATCGTCGCGATCGGACTATGGACCTGGAGGGGAAAAAACCTCCAGGTCTCCTTGCCGAGTCCAGTGCATTGCCTTGCTAATCTTCGTCATTCAATTCTTCCGAATACTCGCTCAAATCTTCCAAGGAATTGTATGATTCTGCCATAAGTATATTCCGACGCTAACGTCAATAATGTGTTGTACCAGGCGGACGATCGTGCGTGGGGCCGGTAGCACTAGCAGCATGCAACACGCATGCGATTCGTTTTGTGGTTTGCACGTGGTGGGTACACGATGCGCTGGTGACACGGGCAAATACGCACGTTGACCCCGCTTAGATTTGTACTTGTAAGTTGTATAGTATAACAAAGCTCGTGTTCGACTTTCATTCAAAGTGAAAGGAAAGCTTTTGTACCTACAAATCCTCGGTGAGAATTATAAATTCGTGAATACCAAGACAAAGTTGTTTTCTTACTGTTCCCTGGCTTGTATTCTTGAGTAAATTGGCCTCCCCGTGCACGTCAAAGAATGGAAAGTTGTGTGCAGCTAGGGCCGGGCAACGTACAACATGCGTGTGTTGTGCGTGCATGTGCATTTGGGTTTCTCCTCAATTTTTTTGTTTTCCCCTCAATGACGCGGGTAAACAAAAGCGTGACCTTTACGTTTTTAAGAATTCGCGTCTTGGCATGAACCGAAAAAACGTTCTTTTAGACTATTTTTAGGCGGGCTATAAATTCCATTGATATTGCATTCGGTTGGGATACTTCCATATTTATTTCAAAATGTAAAATCAGAGAAAACTTGTTTTACTTAGAGGTGCAGGGTACCGGTATCCCCTGGCGGGATTTGGTCGTTTTCGTTTGTGTTCTCACTGACTTCTCTGGTTTCTCCCACAGATAACAGTGTGGGCGATAAACAAATCAAATTAAACGTCATTTTTAATTGTGGGTCTTCATATAACGTAAAATTGAAAGGGGTGATTGTGTGGCGAAAAGAGGAAGATCTCTCAGGCTCAAAACAGATTCTTCAGAAGTTCAGGAAGAAATTGTTTTCGAGCTTGGGAGATATCCTCTATCCACGTTTTTTCGCGAGTTTTGATGGTTAGAATTGTTAATACTTTTTAATGCTTTTAAATAACGATAAAAAGAGTCGGGTTATCAACAAATCGCCAAACATTGGGTATGCAAGAAGTAGAGAGAAATGCTCTCGTATGATGAAGTTTATTAAGTAACATTCAACATGAAAACTTGCTCAACGTCATCTTTTAACATTATTATCTGCTCACTAAACGGAAAACAAACCGATCTCTTAGATCACATAATTCTGCAGTACACCGTACGGTTATACGTTTTGTGTAGTCAACCCCCCCAAGTACCCATTTACATCAAATACAATAAATTAAAACCAAAACACTTGATAGTTGATACATATACATGTATACGGTAATAAACAAATTGACGTTCACACACAAAGATATAGTTGATACGGTAAAGTAATCGATAATCAAGACGAGCGTTTAACATTAAATATACAAATTTATATAAAAATGTGTTCACTAAAAACATGACGACCATCATGTATCCTAATATTAAAACCAGGGCATTTCGTCGTCAAAAGATGAAAGATATTCAAAACAAAATTATTCGCCAACGAGATCAAAGAAGCTTATCAAAAAACTTACAACCCCAGACTCTCAGTGAGCAAAACTTATTCTTCAACGCTATAGTTTATGATATGACTCATGCTGCCATTGCTTTTACACAAAATGAGGCATACTGCATAATCCCTCGTATGCATCATAACAAAAGATCAGGCTGTTGCAGTTGTTGTTGGTGTAAATGTCAAACTTGTTAAACACTGCAAATATGACTTGTTGGCAGTGACGGTGATTACTCAAAAGTAGCTTTGGCGACTTGTGACTCAATTTTATTAGTTGGGTTTGATCACAAAATTATCTATCTCTCTCATTGCTGTCGGTGTGGTCCATCTTGTGGTTTTTCAGGTAGTTGCTGCGACTTAACGATTTTTCACAGATGTCGCATGCATGCGGTTTCTTATTGGTGTGGGTCATCTGGTGTCGCTTAAGGTCTCCATTGTGCATGAATGATTTTCCACAGATGTGGCATGTGTACGGTTTCTCATTGGTGTGGGTCATCTGGTGTCGCTTAAGGTGTCCATTGTGCGTGAACGATTTTCCACAGATGTGGCATGCAAACTCAACGCAAACGATATGCTGCAGATGTTGCGTACGGTTTATCAAGTGTGGGTCATCTTGTGTCGCTTAAGCTCTCTTTTCTGCCTGAACGATTTTCCACAGATGTCACATGTGTACAGTTTCTTATTGGTGTTAGCCTTGGTCAAGGCGTTCATCGTTACCCGTCCGTACGTACAGCGCAGCGGTAATCGGAGCTCAAACAACGACCTCACGCGGCCACTATTATATGCAAACTAACTGAGGATACTCGAACGCCTTGGATCATTAGGTTTTGGGGGCGGTGCTCATTATGCTAATAGATTAAGCTGACCCTTATAGTCGTTTTCTTATTGGTCGATCGTTGCGTAGAAACTGCATAATTTGAGCTAGCGGTGAAAGGTCACAGCTAGCTCGCAAGTGTTTACGAACACCGCCATCGTTGACATATTTTATCGGAGAATGTTGAGTGATTTTTACGAAGGCTTGTAGGAATTACACATGAAGATTTGAACTGTCTTGCTTGATTGGTGAGGGTCGCAGTTATTTTCGCTCGTTTTGCTGGGTATTTTCTTGAATGTTGACAATGTTATGGTCAAAACTAGTTGTGTTTAGCTGCTTAGTTTTGAGTTTTTAACCGCGGTGACTGGAGAAGGCCGCGACTCTATTGAAACGTGTCGAACTCGGCCCTACATTATGTCGCACACATCTAATCCAGCTGATCTGAAAACCGTGGCTCGGTAAAACGCGGAACTCTGATAATTAAATGCCTTGCCGGCTGAATTGACAAGAAAATAATCTGAGGAGTTATTGGGGATATAAGACACTTGTCCCTGTTTAAATTACGATATTGCGATCACTTTGAAGGTTGGTTCTGCAGCCGTAAACATGCCCCCTCCCTACAGCGTTGGACCATGCTTGGACCACAATGTGGCGATACCGCACAGACCAGCATGCCTGGGTTAATGCCGATTATGCGGCGATAAGAAACTGACCGAACACGCTGAAAACTGACGCTGAGTACCTGGCCGTAGTACGTGCGAGCTCCGAGCAAAATGGGGCTCAGGCTGCCTGAAAAATGACGGATTTCCCATAACCTGTCGGCCAATTCACAAAGACCACGAAGAAAGGATTCTAATGGCCTTTCGCTGCTCGGGTCTAAAATCTTCGAGGGATAATATTTTCGCTGCAAAATTCAAACAACACGACGGATCTTCGGACGAAAGACGACGCTGAATATCTGCCATTTTGTCTTAAATGTCATGCTGCATCAAATTTGATGACGTCGGGTTTCAACCGCGTTGTGATTGGACACTTCACATCTTAGCCCCGCCTATACTTATCTGTATTCGCATACGAGGTCATGCGCCACAAATGTGGCGCAAAATATAGGAAAAACATAAGATTTCAAAAACCCAATGATCCAAGGCGAAAAAGTAGCCTCAGTAGATTTGCATAAATAGTGGCCGTATGAGGTCGCTGTTCGCGCTGTATCTTTGCATGGGGCGCAAGCTATGCGGGGCGCGCGCACAGTGTATTTCTGGACGGATAACGACGGACGGATAACGACGAACTCGCCTTGACCAAGGCTATATTGGTGTGGGTCATCTGGTGTTGCTTAAGGTGTCCATTCTGCCTGAACAATTTTCCACAGATGTCGCATGTGTACTGTTTCTCATTGGTGTGGGTCATTTGGTGTCGACTAAGATTTCCATTGTGCGTGAATGATTTTCCACAGATGTCGCATGCGTACGGTTTCTCATTGGTGTGGGTCATCTGGTGTCGCTTAAGGTGTCCATTGTGCGTGAACGATTTTCCACAGATGTGGCATGCAAACAGTTTCTCATTGGTGTGGGTCATCTGGTGTTGCTTGAGGTGTCCATTGTGCGTGAACGATTTTCCACATATGTCACATGTGTATGGTTTCTCATTGGTGTGGGTCATCTGGTGTCGCTTAAGGTGTCCATTGTGCGTGAACGATTTTCCACAGATGTGGCATGCAAACAGTTTCTCATTGGTGTGGGTCATCTGGTGTTGCTTGAGGTGTCCATTGTGCGTGAACGATTTTCCACATATGTCGCATGTGTATGGTTTCTCATTGGTGTGGGTCATCTGGTGTCGCTTAAGGTGTCCATTGTGCGTGAACGATTTTCCACAGATGTGGCATGCAAACAGTTTCTCATTGGTGTGGGTCATCTGGTGTTGCTTGAGGTGTCCATTGTGCGTGAACGATTTTCCACATATGTCGCATGTGTATGGTTTCTCATTGGTGTGGGTCATCTGGTGTCGCTTGAGGTTTCCATTGTGCGTGAATGATTTTCCACAGTTGTCGCATGCGTACGGTTTCTCATTGGTGTGGGTCATCTGGTGTTGCTTGAGGTGTCCACTATGCCTGAACGATTTTCCACACATGTCGCATTCGTACGGTTTCTTATTGGTGTGGGTCATCTGGTGTCGCTTTAGGTTTCCACTCCACGCAAACGATATGCTGCTGATGTCGCATGTGTACGGTTTCTCATTGGTGTGGGTCATCTGGTGTCGCTTGAGGTTTGCATTGTCCGTGAATGATTTTCCACAGATGTCGCATGTGTACGGTTTCTCATTGGTGTGGGTCATCTGGTGTCGCTTGAGGTTTGCATTGTCCGTGAATGATTTTCCACAGATGTCGCATGTGTACGGTTTCTCATTGGTGTGGGTCATCTGGTGTCGCTCGAGGTCTCCATTCTGCGTAAATGATTTTCCACAGATGTCGCATGTGTACGGTTTCTCATTGGTGTGGGTCATCTGGTGTCGCTTGAGGTCTCCATTCTGCGTAAATGATTTTCCACAGATGTCGCATGTGTACGGTTTGTCATTGGTGTGGGCCATCTGGTGTCGTTTGAGGGTTTCACTCATATTGAACGATTTTTCACAGATGTCGCATGCGTACGGTTTCTCATTGGTGTGGGTCATCTGGTGTCGCTTGAGGTCTCCATTCTGCGTAAATGATTTTCCACAGATGTCGCATGTGTACGGTTTTTCATTGGTGTGGGTCATCTGGTGTTGCTTGAGGTGTCCACTCTGATTGAACGATTTTCCACAGATGTCGCATGTGTACGGTTTCTCATTTGTGTGGGTCATTTGGTGTCGCTTGAGGATTCCACTCCACGCAAACGATTTTCCACACACATCACAGGTGTACGGTTTCTCATTGGTGGGGGATATTTGATGTCGCTTGAGGTTAGATTTTAATGTGAAGGTTTGGCTGCAGATGTCACATGAGTGCCCTTTCTCCTTGATGTGCATTTTACATGTACAACTAGAACTCATTTCGGCAATGATTTAGCAGCGTCTTAATTGCAGTCTCCTCCAAACTAGAAGTCTTTTCTGCATCAGACTCTTCTAAATGTGCAAAGATAAATAGGAGCAAAAAAGTAAAATTTTCTACTAAAAAAAATAGGTGTCGTCACTCTTTTCTTCGCATACAAAGTACATTCAGCGGCGTAATCAACAGGGTAAATTTGTTAAGGGGTACTTTAGTTACGGTTGTCCTAGTTGCGATAATCGTAACCCACCATCCTCCCGACGGGCGATAATCGTAACCCGATAATCGTAACCCACCATCCTCCCGACGGTCGAAGACCGTCGGGAGGATGGTGGGTTACGATTATCGCAACTACGGTTGTCCAACCGCTCGACCCGTCCAACAAAAGTGCTTAAAGTTTATAGCACAAAAAGTCTTGCTCAGTAAAAAGGTTATCGGTCAAAACTCCACGTGCTTTTCATTCAAAACAAAAGTCTGCAGAATTACCAGTCACAAACAATGAATATCAACTGAAATGTTGGTTTGTAACCCCGTTTTTTCCAAGGAAATTGTTTCAACTAAACAAATGTTGGTGCTATATAAGGTTGTTTCACGTTCCAGTTGCGCATGCTCAGTAGAGCGCCCTCTGTAGGCCTACTACATTTAGGAAGAGGGGAACACCCATATAAACACGCTATATCATCCGGGTAAGTTGGGTACCCCTTTTTGCGCTGAAGCCAAGATGGCCGCGGAACGTGAAACAACCTTATAAGGTTGTTTTACGTTCCAGTTGCGCATGTTCAGTAGAGCGCCCTCTGTAGGCCTACTACATGTAGAAAGAGGGGAACACCCATAAACACGCTATCATCCGGTAAGTTGGGTCCCTCTTTTTGCGCTGAATCCAAGATGGCCGCGGAACGTGAAACACTGCGCAATAGTCATAGCCTTGTTGCCATTTTGTGATTGGACAAATAACGCCCTTCAGCTAATGCAGACGTAGACGGGCAACTGTGGTGGCCCTGAAGGGACTACGCAGATCGTGAATATTGACGTCAATATTCGCGACAAAATTCACGACTTTCCTCAAAGTCGCGAATATGACGTCAATATTGACGTCAATATTCACGATCTGCGTAGTCCCTTCAGGGCCACCATAGGCAACTCATCGACTGTACAATTAATAAATGACAAAAATAAATTAATGACAGTGATTGCGAGGTGCCGTTCCATATATCAAAAAGTGGACGTTTGAGACTGGTACGGGTGTCTTTTTAGTTTTCTACATGGTTGCAGCTCTGGATACCGCATGATGTGTGGAATTACCGGTAGAAAGCATGCAGCGCGCAGCTCTACGTAGTGCTAGCTTGCTGCATGCATGCTGAGCTAGCGCGCTCACTTGAGATATGAAAACACTGCATCACCAGCAAACAAACGTCGTTAATTGTCCAATCACAAAATGGCAAAAAGGCTAGGGCTATTGCGCAGTCGTGAAACAACCTTATTTACAGCAAAACATTACAACAGTAACATTTTATGAACGTGGCCCCTGCCGGTTCTAAGCATGGAGGTATGGAGGTGAATACGACTCACAACAAAAAATCATTCTACTCTCGTTTTTACCTTGTTAAAGAAGTCAAGGCACAAATTCAGAATACCCCGCCACTCGAATGCCCACTGTGTGGGTGAGTTTTTTCGGAGGCCAGCCATAGAGCTATAAAATGCCCACAAAAAGTGCGCCCTCTACCGGTATTGGTGTCGGAGGTCCATTCCATTAAACATTTCGGGGGTGGGGTACGCTGCGCTGTACTAGAAGTGACTGGGTTTGTTTGATTGAACTTAAGCGAGTTCCAGGGTACCGGTATGTTTTCGTTTGTGTTTGTTCTCACTTCTCTGGTTTCTCCCACAGATAACAGATAACAGTGTGGGCGATAAACAAATCAAATTAAACGTCATTTTTAATTGTGGGTCTTCATAACGTAAAAATGAGAGTGGTGATTGTGTGGCGAAAAGAGGTATAGATCTCCCAAGCTCAAAACAGATTCTTTAGAAGTTCAGGGAGAAATTGTTACCTTTTAGATCTTGGGAGTTATCCTCAATCCACGTTTTTTCGCGAGTTTTGATGGTTAGAATTGTTAATACTTTTTAATGCTTTTAAATAACAATCAAAAGAGATGGTTATCAACAAATCGTCAAACTATTGGGTATGCAAGAAGAGTAGCTATCGTATGATGAAATTTATTAAGAAACATTCAACATGAAAACTTACTCAACGTCATCTTTTAACATTATTATCTGCTCACTAAACAAAAAACAAACCGATCTCTTAGATACCATAACTCTACAGTACACGGTTAAATGTTTCGCGTAGTCAAACCCCCCCCCGGACTTCATTTACATCAAATACAATAAATTAAAACCAAAACACTTGATAATTGATACATGTATATGGTAAAATAAACAAATTTACGTTTACACTCAAAGATATAGTTACGGTAAAGTAATCGAGACAAGCATTTATTGTTAAATATACAAATTTATATAAAAATTTGTCGTTCACTAATAAAAACATGACGACCAATATGTATCCTAATAAAACAGGGCATAGATCTTCTTAAAAAAATAGAGGAAATTCAAAACAAAATTATTCGCCAACGAGATCAAAGAAGCTTATCAAAAAACTTACAACCTCAGACTCACAGTGAGCAAAACTTATTCTTAAGGCTCTGGTCAAAATTTATTTCAAAAGAATTGTATAAAAATCAGGCTTCATATTGCCACAACATTAACAAAAAATAGGTAGAAATTGGCCTCAGATTGCACCAGAGAGCACCTAAAAAACCAACAAATTTCAGGGCCCTTAAGCGGGCCCTGAACCCCGGCCGCAGGGACTTCGCGCTACGCGCTCGTGATGTGCGCTTTGCGCACATGCTCCGCCGTTACATGTACTAAAATTGTTACACACCCACATTTTTTTTTTACACACCCAATTCAAAAAATCCTGCCTAAGACCTTGACCAGAGGAGTATATTATCATGGATACCGGTATTGAAAGTTTGGATTTAAAAACAGCGCACACTGACTCACACTACGTGTAAAATGAGGTAACGGTTAATTGGCCATAAACCTGTAAAAAAAAAAAAACACCGATAGGAAGAAAGGAAGCACAATTTTGACATTTCTTATAAGTTACTTTGTCTTTATTTCAGTCATACCCTACTATACATAAATAACTAAAAAAGTGCAATAACTAAACATGGCACAGAGGAAAAAATAGATACATTTTTACTCTAGAACCATTTGGAAAGACTGCTTGTCGTAATCGCTGATCTTGCGGGAAGATTTAATTTGCATCCGTCACGAAAGCTATCAAAACTGCCCCTCACCGGTGACAACAAAACTACCCGAGTTATTTTAAAAGCATGATAAAGGTTTAAGGTTGATAACCTTTTTTTTTTAATGGAGAATGTAGTAGGCCTATTCACATGAAGGATGCCGATATACCTCCATGATCTGACCACTGCGTGTGCAACAATTGAACGGACCGCAGGAAATTAACATGCCGCGGTACGGTGAATATAGAAACATTTTGCGAAAAAACACGCGGCGCTGTATCGCTCAAGGACGAGCGTTACTACCTCGAAATAAATACATTAAAACAGAAAATACGAACACATAAAAGGGTGAACATGATCTGAGAATTAACCTGCAGGAAATGACTTTCTTCATCGACGTTTGTTTGCCGGGCATTTTTACGTCTTACGATGTCAAATTCGACCAGTTCGTGTGTACATGATCTTGTTCGTGCAACGGAAAAATACATGCGTGTCGGCCATGGACTGGTTCCAGTCCTTAAATTTGTATATTGAAGCGTGCGGCGGGAACCATTCCAACAATGCTGCATGTATTAGGTTGCATGGCTTGCATATGGAGCGGGCGAGCGAGCACATGGTTTTCTGCCAATATACATACATGTATCACCGTACCAGCACGCAAAGCCTTGTTGATTTATCGGGGCATATTATTGGGGCAAAAACAGCGGAGTTTTGCTTTCGAAAATAGCAATTGTAAGTAAATAAACAAAATACACCGACAGCAGAAATATAACAAGCGTTTTAACATAACAAAAAGTGCACGGCCGGCGTATTGAATCTTGGGCCATGGTAATTGAAAATCGGCCGCGTTATTTCGGCTGGCTGGCTAAGACCTTGTCTTAAACGCTATTGTTTATGATATGACTCATGCTGCCTTTGCTTTACACAAAATGAGGCATACTGCATAATCCCTCGTATATGCATCATAACAAAAGATCAGGCTGTCACAGTCGTTGTTAGTGTAAATGTCAAACTTGTTAAACACTGCAAACATTACTTGTTGGCAGTGACGGTGATTACTCAAAAGTAGCTTTGGCGACTTGTGACTCAATTTTATTAGTTGGGTTTGATCACAAAATTATCTATCTCTCTCATTGCTGTCGGTGTGGTCCATCTTCGAGTGGTGACGCTTGAGGTCTCCATTTTGCCTGAACAATTTTCCACAAATATCGCATACGTACGGTTTCTCATTGGTGTGGGTCATCTGGTGTTGCTTGAGGTTTCCATTCTGATTAAACGATTTTCCACAGATGTCGCATGTGTATGGTTTCTCATTGGTGTGG
Source organism: Crossaster papposus (assembly GCA_037893245.1). Classification (NCBI taxonomy): domain Eukaryota; kingdom Metazoa; phylum Echinodermata; class Asteroidea; order Velatida; family Solasteridae; genus Crossaster; species Crossaster papposus. Next base: position 154,907 of record JBAIAA010000955.1, read on the forward strand.
GTCATCTGGTGTTGCTTGAGGTTTCCATTGTGCGTGAACGATTTTCCACAGATGTCGCATGCGTACGGTTTCTCATTGGTGTGGGTCATCTGGTGTCGCTTGAGGGTTTGACTCCGATTGAATGATTTTCCACAGATGTCGCATGTGTACGGTTTCTCATTGGTGTGGGTCATCTGGTGTCGTTTGAGGGTTTCACTCCGATTGAATGATTTTCCACAGATGTCGCATGTGTACGGTTTCTCATTGGTGTGGGTCATCTGGTGTTGTTTGAGGGTTTCACTCCGATTGAATGATTTTCCACAGATGTCGCATGTGTACGGTTTCTCATTGGTGTGGGTCATCTGGTGTTGTTTGAGGGTTTCACTCCGATTAAATGATTTTCCACAGATGTCGCATGCGTACAGTTTCTCATTGGTGTGGGTCATCTGGTGTCGTTTAAGGGTTTCACTCCGATTGAATGATTTTCCACAGATGTCGCATGTGTACGGTTTCTCATTGGTGTGGGTCATCTGGTGTTGTTTGAGGGTTTCACTCCGATTGAATGATTTTCCACAGATGTCGCATGTGTATGGTTTCTCATTGGTGTGGGTCATCTGGTGTCGCTTGAGGTCTCTATTGTGCGTGAATAATTTTCCACAGATGTCGCATGTGTATGGTTTCTCATTGGTGTGGGTCATCTGGTGTCGCTTGAGGTTTCCATTGTGCGTGAATGATTTTCCACAGATGTTGCATTTGTACGGTTTCTCATTGGTGTGGGTCATCTGGTGTTGCTTGAGGTCTCCATTGTGCGTGAATGATTTTCCACAGATGTCGCATGTGTATGGTTTCTCATTGGTGTGGGTCATCTGGTGTCGCTTGAGGTTTCCATTGTGCGTGAATGATTTCCCACAGATGTCGCATGTGCACGGTTTCTCATTAGTGTGGGATATTTGATGTCGCTTGAGGTTAGATTTTAATGTAAAGGTTTTGCTGCAGATGTCGCATGAGTGCCCTTTCTCCCTGATGTGCATTTTACATGTAAAACTAGGACTCATTTCGGCAAAGATTTGACCGTGTCTTAATTGCTGTCTCCTCCAAACTAGCAGTCTCGTCTGCATCAGACTCTTCAAAATGTGCAAAGAAAAAAAAAGAAGCAAAAAGTGAGTTTTTCTACTAAAAAAAACAGGTGTCGTCACTCTGTAATTATTTGCATGCACAGTACATTTAGCGGCTTAATTAGGGTCAATTGCTTAAGGTACTTAATTTTTTAAGGGTACAATTATTTTTCGACTCGTCGCCCCACTTGACTCGTCGCACCGGTCGACTCATATCACAGAAGTGGTTAGCACAAAAAAAGTCTTGCTTAGTAATAAAAGGGTTAACGGTCTTTTAAAACTCTACCTACAAAAACCAGCAGAATACCAGTCACAAACAATGAATAACAACTGAAATGTTGGTTTGTAACCTCGTTTTCTTCCATGGAAATTGTTTTAAATCAACAAATGTTGGTGCTATTGCTAGTATTAAAACACAAGCATGGAGGAATAATACATAACACTGACAGTAACGTTTCGTGAACGTGGCCCCTGCTGGTTCTAAGTATAGAGGATAATAATACGACTCGCAACATAAAATCATTTTACTCTCGTTTTGTTTACCTTGTTGAAGAAGTCAAGGCACAAATTATAGGGTAAATTGTTTAAGGTACTTCATTTTTTAAGGGGTACAATTATTTTTTCAACTCGTCGCCCCACTTGACTCGTCGCACCGGTCGACTCATCCCACAGAAGTGCTTAGCACAAACAAGTCTTGCTTAGTAATAAATAGGTTATCTTTTCATTAAAAAAAACCCAGCAGAATACCCGTCACAAACAATGAATATCAACTGAAATGTTGGTTTGTAACCCCGTTTTTTCCTAGGAAATTGTTTCAACTAAACAAATATGTTGGTGTGCTATTCTAAACAAAACATTAACAGCAACGTTTTATGAACGTGGCCCCTGCTGCTGGTTCAGCATGGACATGGTCATGGAGGTATATGGAGGAGAATACGACTCGCAACACAAAATCATTTTACTCTCGTTTTTACCTTGTTGAAGAAGTCAAGGCACAAATTCAGAATACTCCGCCACTCGAATGCCCCGACTTCGTATAATACGCGCTGTACGTACACAATGTAGGTTTACAGCTAGTGAGTGTTCACGATATTTTTCGGTTTTTTCGGAGGCTATAAAATGCCCGCGAAAACTGCGCCCTCTACCGGTATTGGTGTCGGTGTCGGAGGTCCATTCCATTAAACATTTCGGGGGTGGGGTACGTTGCGCTGGAGGGGTGACGGTTTGTTTTATTGAAATTAAACGAGTTCCTAGGGTATCCCTTGGCGGGATTTTGTTTGTTTTTGTTTGTTCTCACTTCTCTGGTTTCTCCCATAGATAACAGATAACAATGTGGGCGATAAACAAATCAAATTAAACAATGTCATTTTAAACGTGGGTCTTCATAACGTAAAATTGAGAGGGGTGATTGTGTGGCGAAAAGATTTAGATCTCTCACTCTCAGGCTCAAAACAGATTCTTCAGAAGTTCAGGGAGAAATTGTTTTCGAGCTTGGGAGATATCCTCTATCCACGTTTTTTCGCGAGTTTTGATGGTTAGAATTGTTAATACTTTTTAATGCTTTTAAATAACGACAAAAAGAGTCGGGTTATCAACAAATCGCCAAACTATTGGGTATGCAAGAAGAGAGGCTCTCGTACGATGAATAAAAACTTACTCAACGTCATCTTTTAACATTATTATCTGCTCACTAAACGGAAAACAAACCGATCTCTTATCACATAACTCTACAGTACACGGTTAAACGTTTTGTGTAGTCAACCCCCCAAGACCCCATTTACATCAAATACAATAAATTAAAACCAAAACACTTGATAGTTGATACATATACATGTGTACGGTAATAAACAAATTGACGTTCACACTCAAAAATATAGTTTATACGGTAAAGTAATCGATAATCAAGACGAGCGTTTAACATTAAATATACAAATTTATATAAAAATGTGTTGTTCACTAATAAAAACATGACGACCATCATGTATCCTAATATTAAAACAAGGGCAGTTCGTCTTCAAAAGATCGAAGAAATTCAAAACAAAATTATTCACCAACGAGATCAAAGAAGCTTATCAAAAAACTTACAACCCCAGACTCGTAGTGAGCAAAACTTATTCTTAAACGGTATTGTTTATGATATGACTCATGCTGCCTTTGCTTTACACAAAATGAGGCATACTGCATAATCCCTCAAATGCATCATAACAAAAGATCAGGCTGTTGCAGTTGTTGTTGGTGTAAATGTCAAACTTGTTAAACACTGCAAACATTACTTGTTGGCAGTGACGGTGATTACTCAAAAGTAGCTTTGGCGACTTGTGACTCAATTTTATTAGTTGGGTTTGATCACAAAATTATCTATCTCTCTCATCGCTGTCGGTGTGGTCCATCTTGTGGTTTTTCAGGTAGTTGCTGCGACTGAACGATTTGTCACAGATGTCGCATGCGTACGGTTTCTTATTGGTGTGGGTTATCTGGTGTCGCTTAAGGTCTCCATTGTGCATGAATGATTTTCCACAGATGTCGCATGTGTATGGTTTTTCATTGGTGTGGGTCATCTGGTGTTGCTTGAGGTTTCCATTCTGCGTGAATGATTTTCCACAGATGTCGCATGTGTACGGTTTCTCATTGGTGTGGGTCATCTGGTGTCGTTTGAGGTTTCCATTCTGGTGTTGCTTGAGGTTTCCATTCTGCGTGAATGATTTTCCACAGATGTCGCATGTGTACGGTTTCTCATTGGTGTGGGTCATCTGGTGTCGTTTGAGGTTTCCATTGTGCGTGAATGATTTTCCACAGATGTCGCATGCGTACGGTTTCTCATTGGTGTGGGTCATCTTGTGTCGCTTAAGCTCTCTTTTCTGCCTGAACGATTTTCCACAGATGTCACATGTGTACAGTTTCTCGTTGGTGTGGGTCATCTGGTGTTGCTTGAGGTGTCCATTGTGCCTGAACAATTTTCCACAGATGTCGCATGTGTACTGTTTCTCATTGGTGTGGGTCATCTGGTGTCGCCTAAGGTTTCCATTGTGCGTGAATGATTTTCCACAGATGTCGCATGCGTACGGTTTCTCATTGGTGTGGGTCATCTGGTGTCCCTTAAGGTGTCCATTGTGCGTGAACGATTTTCCACAGATGTCGCATGCGTACGGTTTCTCATTGGTGTGGGTCATCTGGTGTTGCTTGAGGTTTCCATTGTGCGTGAATGATTTTCCACAGATGTCGCATGCGTACGGTTTATCATTGGCGTGGGTCATCTGGTGTCCCTTAAGGTGTCCATTGTGCGTGAACAATTTTCCACAGATGTCGCATGCGTACGGTTTCTCATTGGTGTGGGTCATCTGGTGTCGCTTAAGATGTCCATTGTGCGTGAACAATTTTCCACAGATGTGGCATGCAAACGGTTTCTCATTGGTGTGGGTCATCTGGTGTTGCTTAAGGTTTCCATTCTGCGTGTACGATATTCCACAGATGTCGCATGCGTACGGTTTCTCATTGGTGTGGGTCATCTGGTGTTGCTTGAGGTGTCCACTCTGCCTGAACGATTTTTCACAGATGTCGCATGCGTACGGTTTCTCATTGGTGTGGGTCATCTGGTGTCGCTTGAGGTTTCCACTCCACGCAAACGATATGCTGCAGATGTCGCATTTGTACGGTTTCTTATTGGTGTGGGTCATCTGGTGTCGTTTGAGGGTTCTACTCCACGCAAACAATTTTCCACAGATGTCGCATGTGTACGATTTCTCATTGGTGTGGGTCATCTGGTGTCGCTCGAGGTCTCCATTCTGCATGAACGATTTTCCACACACATCACAGGTGTACGGTTTCTCATTGGTGTGTGATATTTGATGTCGCTTGAGGTTAGATTTTAATCATGAGTGTAAAGGTTTTGCTGCAGATGCCGCATGAGTGCCTCTTCTCCTTGATGTGCATTTTACATGTAAAACTAGGACTCATTTCGGCAATGATTTGACCATGTCTTAATTGCTGTCTTCTCCAAACTAGCAGTCTCGTTTGCATCAGACTCCTCCAAACTAGCAGTCTCGTCTGCATCAGACTCTTCAAAATGTGCAAAGAAAAAAAAAGAGCAAAAAGTGAGTTTTTCTACTAAAAAAATAGGTGTCGTCACTGTTATTATTTGCATACACAGTACATTCATCAGCGGCTTAATTAGGGTTTTTAAGGTACTTAATTTGTTAAGGGGTACAATTATTTTTCGACTTGTCACACCTCTTGACTTGTCCCACAGAAGTGCTTAGCAGCTAGTAGCACAAAAAAAGTCTTGCTTAGTAATAAAAGGGTTAAACGGTCAAAACTCCAAGTGCTTTTTATTCAAAACATAAACAAAAACAAGCAGAATACCACAGTCACGCACAATGAAAATTAAACAACTGAAATTTTGGTTTGTAACCTCGTTTTTTCCATGGAAATTGTTTCAACTAAACAAATGTTGGTGCTATTTTAAACAAAACATTAACACCAACGTTTTATGAACATGGCCCCTGCTGGCCGACTGGTTCTAATATTAAGCATGGAGGTATAGAGGAGAATATGAATCACAACAGCAAATCATTTCACTCTCGTTTTTACCTTGTTGAAGAAGTCGAGGCACAAATTCAGAATAGCCCGCGCGCTCCACTCGTACGTCTGCCCACTTCGTATCCGGATAAATGTAATACGCGTTGTACGTGAGCTAGTGTTTGGAGGCCAGAGAGCTATATAAAATGCCCGCGAAAACTGCGCCCTCTACCGGGATTGGTGTCGGAGGTCCATTCCATTAAACATCTCGGGGGTGGGGTACGTTGCGCTGGAGGAGTGAATGGGTACTGGGTTTGTTTTACTTTTTGGAAATTAAGCGAGTTCTGGGGTATCCCTTGGCGATATTTTGTTTGTTTGTTCTCACTAGCTCCTCTGGTTTCTCCCATACATGCAAATAACAGATAACAATGTGGGCGATAAACACGATCGTAAAGCGCCTACGGCGCTCTACGATCTTTGGTTTACATCGCTAAGATTTCAAAAAATTGGTGGAGAGGGGAATTTATATTTTATATTTTATTTTTTTTGTTTTTTACTTTCCTTCATATCCAAGGCCCAACAAAGTGCGCCACCAACGTTGAAATGTATCTCAATCATTCTTCCAAGCTCACGAGCCGCACAGGCGAGACGGAGCTAAAAATCGGGACGGACGGCGATGTAAACCTTTTTATTAGTTTTAAGAGGCCTAACGTAAAAACGAGAGGGGTGATTGTGTGGCGAAAAGAGAAAGATCTCCCAAGCTCAAAAAATATTCTTCAGAAGTTCAGGGAGAAATTGTTTTCGAGCTTGGGAGATATCCTCTATCCACGTTTTTTCGCGAGTTTTGATGGTTAGAATTGTTAATACTTTTTAATGCTTTTAAATAACAATCAAAAGAGATGGTTATCAACAAATCGCCAAACTATTGGGTATGCAAGAAGAGAGGCTCTCGTACGATGAAGTTTATTAACTAACATTCAACATAAAAACTTACTCAACGTCATCTTTTAACATTATTATCTGCTCACTAAATGTTTTTCAACGGAAAACAAACCGATCTCTTAGATACCATAACTCTAGTACCGGTTATACGTTTCGTGTTGTCTACCCACTAAGTCCCCATTTACATCAAATACAATAAATTAAAACCAAAACACTTGATAGTTGATACATATACATGTATACGGTAATAAACAAATTGACGTTCACACTCAAAGATATAGTTTATACGGTAAAGTAATCGATAATCAAGACGAGCGTTTAACATTAAATATACAAATTTATATAAAAATGTGTTGTTCACTAAAAACATGACGACCATCATGTATCCTAATATTAAAACAAGGGCATTTCGTCATCAAAAGATGAAAGATATTCAAAACAAAATTATTTGCCAACGAGATCTAAGAAGCTTATCAAAAAACTTACAACCCCAGACTCTCAGTGAGCAAAACTTATTCTTAAATGCTATTGTTTATGATATGACTCATGCTGCCATTGCTTTACACAAAGCGATTGCTGCCCGTGTGCCGAGTATAATATATTTTATCGCCAATTTGCGATAAAATGGAGTAGCTTTAGCGACTTGTTACTCAATTTTTTTAGTTGGGTTCGATCACAAAATTATCTCCCTCTCTCATTGCTGTCGGTGTGGTCCATCTTCGTGTGGTGTCGCTTGAGGTCTACATTCTGCCTGAACGATTTTCCACAAATATCGCATGCGTACGGTTTCTCATTGGTGTGGGTCATCTGGTGTCTCTTGAGGTTTCCATTCCGATTAAACGATTTTCCACAGATGTCGCATGTGTATGGTTTCTCATTGGTGTGGGTCATCTGGTGTCGGTTGAGGGTTTTCTCCTGATTGAATGATTTTCCACAGATGTCGCATGCGTACGGTTTCTCATTGGTGTGGGTAATCTGGTGTTGCTTGAGGTTTCCATTCTGCGTGAATGATTTTCCACAGATGTCGCATGTGTACGGTTTCTCATTGGTGTGGGTCATCTGGTGTCGTTTGAGGGTTTCACTCTGATTGAATGATTTTCCATAAATGTCGCATGTGTATGGTTTCTCATTGGTGTGGGTCATCTGGTGTCGGTTGAGGGTTTTCTCCTGATTGAATGATTTTCCACAGATGTTGCATGCGTACGGTTTCTCATTGGTGTGGGTCATCTGGTGTTGCTTGAGGTTTCCATTCTGCGTGAATGATTTTCCACAGATGTCACATGTGTAAGGTTTCTCATTGGTGTGGGTCATTTGGTGTCGCTTGAGGTCTTCATTCTGCGTGACTGATTTTCCACAGATGTCGCATGTGTACGGTTTCTCATTGGTGTGGGTCATCTGGTGTTGCTTGAGGTTTCCATTCCGCGCGAACGATATTCCACAGATGTCGCATGCGTACGGTTTCTCATTGGTGTGGGTCATCTGGTGTTGCTTGAGGTGCCCACTCTGCCTGAACGATTTTCCACATATGTCGCATGTGTACGGTTTCTCATTGGTGTGGGTCATCTGGTGGTGCTTGAGGTTTCCATTCTGCGTGTACGATATTCCACAGATGTTGCATGCGTACGGTTTCTTACTGGTATGAGTCATTTGGTGTCGCTTGCGGTCTCCATTGTGCGCGAATGATTTTCCACAGATGTCGCATGCGTACGGTTTCTCATTGGTGTGGGTCATCTGGTGTTGCTTGAGGTTTCCATTGTGCGTGAATGATATTCCACAAATGTCGCATGTGTACGGTTTCTCATTGGTGTGGGTCATCTGGTGTCGCTTGAGGGTTCCACTTTGTGTAAATGATATTCCACAGATGTCGCATGTGTACGGTTTCTCATTGGTGTGGGTCATCTGGTGTCGCTTGAGGTCTCCATTGTGCGTGAATGATTTTCCACAGATGTCGCATTTGTACGGTTTCTCGTTGGTGTGGGTCATCTGGTGTCGCTTGAGGTCTCCATTATGCGTAAATGATTTTCCACAGATGTCGCATGTGTACGGTTTCTCATTGGTGTGGGTCATCTGGTGTCGCTTGAGGTCTCCATTCTGCATGAATGATTTTCCACAGATGTCGCATGTGTACGGTTTCTCATTGGTGTGGGTCATCATCTTGTGTTGCTTGAGGTTAGATTTTAATGTGAAGGTTTTGCTGCAGATGTCGCATGAGTGCCTCTTCTCCTTGATGTGCATTTTACATGTAAAACTAGGACTCATTTCGGCAAAGATTTGACCGTGTCTTAATTGCTGTCTCCTCCAAACTAGCAGTCTCGTCTGCATCAGACTCTTCAAAATGTGCAAAGAAAAAAAAAGAGCAAAAGTGAGTTTTTCTACTAAAAAAAATAGGTGTCGTCACTCGGGTGTTATTTGCATACACACGTACACAGTACATTCAGCGGCTTAATTAGGGTTTTTAAGGTACTTAATTTTTCAAGGGGTACAATAATTTTTTGACTCGTCGCACAGAAGTGCTTAGCACAAAAAAAGTCTTGCTTAATAATAAAAAGGTTAAACGGTAAAAACTCCACGTGCTTTTCATTCAAAACAAAAACCAGCAGAATACCAGTCACAAACAATGAATAACAACTAAAATTTTGGTTTGTAACCTCGTTTTTTCCATGGAAATTGTTTTAACTAAACAAATGTTGGTGCTATTACAAAACATTAACACTAACGTTTTATGAACGTGGCCCCTGCTGGCTGAGTGGTTCTATTTTAGCATGGAGGTGAAGAGGAGAATAAGAATCACAACAGAAAATCATTTCACTCTCGTTTTTACCTTCAGTTGTTGAAGTTCGAGGCACAAATTCAGAATACCCCGCCACACGTCTGCCCTGACTTCGTATCCGGATAATACGCGCTGTGTACATAAGTACATGTACAGCTGGTGAGTGTTCACGATTATTTTTACGGAGGCCAGATTGGCCAGAGATATAAAATGCCCGCGAAAACTGCGCCCTCTACCGGTATTGGTGTCGGAGGTCCATTCCATTAAACATTTCGGGGGTGAGGTACGTTGCGCTGGAGGGGTGACGGTTTGTTTTATTGAAATTAAACGAGTTCCAGGGTATCCCTTGGCGGATTTTTGTTTGTTTTTGTTTGTTCTCACTTCTCTGGTTTCTCCCATAGACAACAGATAACAATGTGGTCGATAAACAAATCAAATTAAACGTCATTTTTAATTGTTTAATTGATACTGCATGCTTACGGTATCCCGGAGGAGACCATTAATGCCATCAAAATTATGTATGAAGATACAAGTGCTGTTGTTCTCACTCCCGAAGGTGAATCAGATTCATTCTCCATCAACACTGGAGTTCTTCAAGGTGATCCTCTCGCCCCCTACCTATTCATCATAGTTCTGGATTATGCCCTGCGGATAGCATTAAACGTAACTGATGGTCTCACCCTCTCACGCCGTAGGAGTAGTAGACACCCTGCCCAATACCTATCCGACCTAGATTATGCAGATGACATTAGTCTGCTTGCTGACACCCTCCTTGATGCCGAATCTCTCCTCCATAAATTAGAAACTTGCTGCAAATCCGTTGGTCTCTCTCTTAATACAAAGAAGACTAAGTACATGGTCATCAACCCATCTACCTCTGATGACGTCACTGCACTAGATGGAAGTAAGCTCGATAAAGTCGATGACTTCAAGTATCTGGGCTCCTACACCAACACAGCTCATGACATCGAGTGTAGAAAAGCTCAAGCTTGGTCTGCTCTGTTCTCACTGACCAAAGTATGGCGATCCTCGATCTCCAAGACCACCAAACTTAAGATCTTCAAGACCTCAGTAGAATCCATCCTTCTCTATGGTTGCGAGTCTTGGACTCTGACCAAACAGATCTCTGCATCCATTGATGGCACCTATACACGGATGTTGCGGGCTGTACAGAACGTTTCATGGCAACAACATCTCCCTAACTCTGTTCTTTATGGTGCCCTTCCCATTATCTCCACCACCATCAGACAGCGTCGCCTTCGGCTAGCCGGTCACGTTTATCGACATAATGAGCCAGCTAGTCGAGTTCTCCTTTGGAATCCAGAAGCCCCTCGACGTAAAGGTCGTCCCAGCATGACCCTGAAAACATCCATCGAGCTGGAAACTGGTCTGAGTGGTCCATCTCTTTCCAATGCTATGCTCGACAGGGACAGTTGGGCCCAACTCATCAAGTCATCATGAAAATGAATGAATGAAGAAGAAGGGTCTTCATAACGTAAAAATGAAAGGGGTGATTGTGTGGCGAAAAGATTTAGATCTCTCAGGCTCAAAACAGATTCTTCAGAAGTTCAGGGAGAAATTGTTTTCGAGCTTGGGAGATATCCTCTATCCACGTTTTTTCGCGAGTTTTGATGGTTAGAATTGTTAATACTTTTTAATGCTTTTAAATAACAATCAAAAGAGATGGTTATCAACAAATCGCCAAACTATTGGGTATATGCAAGAAGAGTGGCTCTCGTACGATGAAGTTTATTAACTAACATTCAACATAAAAACTTACTCAACGTCATCTTTTAACATTATTATCTGCTCACTAAATGTTTTTCAACGGAAAACAAACCGATCTCTTAGATAGCATAACTCTAGTACCGGTTATACGTTTCGTGTTGTCTACCCACTGAGTCCCCATTTACATCAAATACAATAAATTAAAACCAAAACACTTGATAGTTGATACATATACATGTATACGGTAATAAACAAATTGACGTTCACACTCAAAGATATAGTTTATACGGTAAAGTAATAATCGATAATCAAGACGAGCGTTTAACATTAAATATACAAATTTATATAAAAATGTGTTGTTCACTAAAAACATGACGACCATCATGTATCCTAATATTAAAACCAGGGCATTTCGTCGTCAAAAGATAAGATATTCAAAACAAAATTATTCGCCAACGAGATCAAAGAAGCTTATCAAAAAACTTACAACCTCAGACTCACAGTGAGCAAAACTTATTCTTCAACGGTATTGTTTATGATACGACTCATGCTGTCATTGCAAATGAGGCATACTGCATAATCCCTCGTATGCATCATAACAAAAGATCAGGCTGTTGCAGTTGTTGTTGGTGTAAATGTCAAACTTGTTAAACACTGCAAATATGACTTGTTGGCAGTGACGGTGATTACTCAAAAGTAGCTTTGGCGACTTGTGACTCAATTTTATTAGTTGGGTTTGATCACAAAATTATCGATCTCTCTCATCGCTGTCGGTGTGGTCCATCTTCGTGTGGTGACGTTTGACGGAGGTCTCCATTCTGCCTGAACGATTTTCTATAAATATCGCATGCCTACGGTTACTCATTGGTGTGGGTCATCTGGTGTCGCTTGAGGTTTCCATTCTGATTAAATGATTTTCCACAGATGTCACATGTGTATGGTTTCTCATTGGTGTGGGTCATCTGGTGTCGGTTGAGGGTTTTCTCCTGATTGAATAATTTTCCACAGATGTCGCATTTGTACGGTTTCTCATTGGTGTGGGTCATCTGGTGTCGCTTGAGGTCTCGATTGTGCGTGAATGATTTTCCACAGATGTCGCATGCGTACGGTTTCTCATTGGTGTGGGTCATCTGGTGTTGCTTGAGGTTTCCATTGTGCGTGAACGATTTTCCACAGATGTCGCATGTGTACGGTTTCTCATTGGTGTGGGTCATCTGGTGTCGTTTGAGGGTTTCACTCTGATTGAATGATTTTCCACAAATGTCGCATGTGTATGGTTTCTCATTGGTGTGGGTCATCTGGTGTCGCTTGAGGGTTCCACTTTGTGTAAATGATATTCCACAGATGTCGCATGTGTACGGTTTCTCATTGGTGTGGGTCATCTGGTGTCGCTTGAGGTTTCCATTGTGCGTGAATGATTTCCCACAGATGTCGCATGTGCACGGTTTCTCATTAGTGTGGGTCATCTTGTGTCGCTTGAGGTCTCCACTCTGATTGAACGATTCTCCACAGATGTCGCATGCATACGGTTTCTCATTGGTGTGGGTCATCTGGTGTCGCTTGAGGGTTCCACTTTGTGTAAATGATATTCCACAGATGTCGCATGCGTACGGTTTCTCATTGGTGTGGGTCATCTGGTGTTGCTTGAGGTTTCCATTGTGCGTGAATGATTTCCCACAGATGTCGCATGTGCACGGTTTCTCATTAGTGTGGGATATTTGATGTCGCTTGAGGTTAGATTTTAATGTAAAGGTTTTGCTGCAGATGTCGCATGAGTGCCCTTTCTCCTTGATGTGCATTTTACATGTAAAACTAGGACTCATTTCGGCAAAGATTTGACCGTGTCTTAATTGCTGTCTCCTCCAAACTAGCAGTCTCGTCTGCATCAGACTCTTCAAATTGTGCAAAGAAAAAAAAAGAAAAAAAGTGAGTTTTTCTACTAAAAAAAAATAGGTGTCGTCACTCTGTAATTATTTGCATACACAGTACATTTAGCGGCTTAATTAGGGTAAATTGTTTAAGGTACTTAATTTTGTAAGGGGAACAATTATTTTTCCACTCGTCGCCCCACTTGACTCGTCGCACCAGTCGACTCATATCCCACAGAAGTGCTTAGCACAAAAAAAAGTTGCAAGAACCAGTTGCGCCAAACCATGCATTTGCCCAAACCATGCATTTGCCCAAACCATGCATTTGCCCAAACCATGCATTTGCCCAAACCATGCAGTTGCCCAAACCATGCAGTTGCCCAAACCATGCAGTTGCCCAAACCATGCAGTTGCCCAAACCATGCAGTTGCCCAAACCATGCAGTTGCCCAAACCATGCAGTTGCCCAAACCATGCAGTTGCCCAAACCATGCAGTTGCCCAAACCATGCAGTTGCCCAAACCATGCAGTTGCCCAAACCATGCAGTTGCCCAAACCATGCATTTGCCCAAACCATGCAGTTGCCCAAACCATGCAGTTGCAAAAACCAGTTGCAAAAACCAGTTGCGCCAAACCATGCAGTTGAAAAACCAGTTGCAAAACCAGTTGCAATAGTCGATGTTAAATTGTGGTATTTTGTCAAAAAATGCGCTTTGGTGACATTATATGTAATTATTCAAACGATTCCATGATTGAATTTATATTTTTGTGCAAACATAGTTAAAAATTCCCATTACATTCAATTCGTATTAAAATTTTGACGTTATTCATAAAAACTAGCTGTGACTATGTCGTGGACAAAAAAGGGTAGTATAAAACTAACTAACGACAATGGCTAAGTGTGTAGTACGTATTTAGTAGGTAATATATAATAGGAGTAGGTTATTATTGTATGTATACCCCCTAGTAATGTTTAATAAGTAAATTCCATTGGTATTATTTCATTGCGGAATTCCACGCAGTTGTATATATTACGTTCATTGAAGTTTTTTTGTTTCAAAACCAGTTAAGCCAGTTAAACCAGTTAAACCAGTTCAATACCAGTTCAATACCAGTTCAATACCAGTTCAATACCAGTTCAATACCAGTTAAACCAGTTCAATACCAGTTAAACCAGTTCAATACCAGTCACCAATTCCCAGTTGAACTGGACCAGTTGAGACCAGTTCGACTGGTTTTAACTGGTCCCAACTGGTCCAGTTCAACTGTTTCAACTGGAATTTTCACCTGGGGTTGCAGTTGTTGTTGGTGTAAATGTCAAACTTGTTAAACACTGCAAATATTACTTGTTGGCAGTGACGGTGATTACTCAAAAGTAGCTTTGGCGACTTGTGACTCAATTTTATTTGTTGGGTTTGATCACAAAATTATCTATCTCTCTCATTGCTGTCGGTGTGGTCCATCTTCGTGTGGTGTCGCTTGAGGTCTCCATTCTGCCTGAACGATTTTCCACAAATATCGTATGCGTACGGTTTCTCATTGGTGTGGGTCATCTGGTGTCGCTTGAGGTTTCCATAGTTCGCGAATGATTTTTCACAGATGTCGCATGCGTACGGTTTCTCATTGGTGTGGGTCATCTGGTGTCGCTTGAGGTCTCCATTCTGCCTGAACGATTTTCCACAGATTTCGCAAGCATATGGTTTCTCATTGGTGTGGGTCATCTGGTGTCGGTTGAGGGTTTTCTCCTGATTGAACGATTCTCCACAGATGTCGCATGCGTACGGTTTCTCATTGGTGTGGGTCATCTGGTGTCGCTTGAGGTCTCCATTCTGCCTGAACGATTTTCCACAGATTTCGCAAGCATATGGTTTCTCATTGGTGTGGGTCATCTGGTGTCGGTTGAGGGTTTTCTCCTGATTGAACGATTCTCCACAGATGTCGCAAGTGTACGGTTTCTCATTGGTGTGGGTCATGTCGTTTGAGGGTTCTACTCCACGCAAACAATTTTCCACAGATGTCGCATGTGTACGGTTTCTCATTGGTGTGGGTCATCTGGTGTCGCTCGAGGTCTCCATTCTGCATGAACGATTTTCCACACACATCACAGGTGTATGGTTTCTCATTGGTGTGGGATATTTGATGTCGCTTGAGGTTAGATTTTAATCTAAAGGTTTGGCTGCAGATGTCGCGTGAGTGCCTCTTCTCCTTGATCATGTGCATTTTACATGTAAAACTAGGACTCATTTCGGCAAAGATTTGACCGTGTCTTAATTGCTGTCTCCTCCAAACTAGCAGTCTCGTCTGCATCATCAGATTCGATCTTCAAATTGTGCAAAGAACAAAAAAGGGCAAAAAGTGAGTTTTTCTACTAAAAAAAAATAGGTGCCGTCACTCTGTTATTTGCATACACAGTACATTTTAGCGGCTTAATTAGGGTTAAGGTGTGGTGTGGGTCATCTGGTGTCGCTTGAGGTTTCCATTCTGATTAAACGATTTTCCACAGATGTCGCATGTGTATGGTTTCTCATTGGTGTGGGTCATCCGGTGTCGGTTGAGGGTTTTCTCCCGATTGAACGATTCTCCACAGATGTCGCATGCGTACGGTTTCTCATTGGTGTGGGTCATCTGGTGTTGCTTGAGGTTTCCATTCCGCGTGAATGATTTTCCACAGATGTCTCATGTGTACGGTTTCTCATTAGTGTGGGTCATCTGGTGTCGTTTGAGGGTTTCACTCTGATTGAATGATTTTCCACAGATGTCGCATGCGTACGGTTTCCCATTGGTGTGGGTCATCTGGTGTTGCTTGAGGTTTCCATTCTGCGTGAATGATTTTCCACAGATGTCACATGTGTACGGTTGTACGGTTTCTCATTGGTGTGGGTCATCTGGTGTCGCTTGAGGTCTTCATTCTGCGTGAACGATTTTCCACAGATGTCGCATGTGTACGGTTTCTCATTGGTGTGGGTCATCTGGTGTTGCTTCAGGTTTCCATTCCGCGCGAACGATTTTCCACATATGTCGCATGTGTACGGTTTCTCATTGGTGTGGGTCATCTGGTGTCGCTTGCGGTCTCCATTGTGCGTGAATGATTTTCCACAGATGTCGCAAGGGTGCGGTTTCTCATTGGTGTGGGTCATCTGGTGTCCCTTGAGGGTTCCACTCTGATTGAACGATTTTCCACAGATGTCGCATGCGTACGGTTTCTCATTGGTGTGGGTCATCTGGTGTCGCTTGAGGGTTCCACTTTGTGTAAATGATATTCCACAGATGTCGCATGTGTACGGTTTTTCATTGGTGTGGGTCATCTGGTGTCGCTTGAGGTCTCCAATGTTCGAGAATAATTTTCCGCAGATGTCGCATGTGTATGGTTTCTCATTGGTGTGGGTCATCTGGTGTTGCTTGAGGTTTCCATTGTGCGTGAATGATTTTCCACAGATGTTGCATGTGTACGGTTTCTCATTGGTGTGGGTCATCTGGTGTCGCTCGAGGTCTCCATTCTGCATGAACAATTTTCCACACACATCACAGGTGTATGGTTTCTCATTGGTGTGGGATATTTGATGTCGCTTGAGGTTAGATTTTAATCTAAAGGTTTTTCTGCAGATGTCGCATGAGTGCCCTTTCTCCTTGATGTGCATTTTACATGTAAAACTAGGACTCATTTCGGCAAAGATTTGACCGTGTCTTAATTGCTGTCTCCTCCAAACTAGCAGTCTCGTCTGCATCATCAGACTCGATCTTCAAATTGTGCAAAGAACAAAAAAGGGCAAAAAGTGAGTTTTTCTACTAAAAAAAAATAGGTGCCGTCACTCTGTTATTTGCATACACAGTACATTTTAGCGGCTTAATTAGGGTTAATTTTTTAAGTACTTAATTTTTTAAGAGATTTCTTTTGACTCATCGCACCACTTGACTCGTCGTACCAGTTGACTCGTCGCACCAGTCGACTCATCCTACAGAAGTGCTTAGCACAAAAAAGTCTTGCTTAGTAAAAAAAGGGTCAACGGTCAAAACTCCACCTACAAAAACCAGCAGAATACCAGTCACAAACAATGAATAACAACTGAAATGTTAGTTTGTAACCTCGTTTTTTTTCCATGGAAATTGTTTTAACTCAACAAATGTTGGTGCTATTGCTAGTATCAAAACACAAGCATGGAGGAATAAGACATAACACTGACAGTAACGTTTCGTGAACGTGGCCCCTGCTAGTTCTAAGTATAAGCCAGTTCGATATTCCCGCTGCGCGTGTGCACATGGAGATTTTACGATTTTTTCTTTTGAGATAAACATTTCAGCGATTGCGTGCAAAAGCATAGCGGGGTACCAGCAAATTTAAAGAGATCGTCGTGTTCTAAAGTTATATTATTAAGTAACATTTTTTTTTACGTTTTGGTGTTTTCAGGTGTTTTGTGTGGCCAAACTTTTGTTCTAACAAAGTTCCCATCGTCTTTTCGATTTCACAAGAAAATGCACAAAATGCGGATTCGGTTACCACGTCCCAATAGCCTTGTGTGCATTTGTCTGCCGTGTTTATCCCAAGAGAAAAATTGTTGAATCTTGTTGTGCACATGCGCAGTTGGAATGTCGAAGTGGCTAGAGGATAATAATACGACTCACAACATAAAATCATTTTACTCTCGTTTTGTTTACCGAATTACCTTGTTTACCTTGTTGAAGAAGTCAAGGCACAAATTATAGGGTAAATTGTTTAAGGTACTTAATTTTTTAAGGGGTACAATTATTTTTCGACTCATCGCCCCACTTGACTCATCGCACCGGTCGACTCATCCCACAGAAGTGCTTAGCACAAAAAAGTCTTGCTTAGTAATAAATAGGTTACCGGTATCTTTTCATTAAAAAAAACCCAGCAGAATACCAGTCACAAACAATGAATATCAACTGAAATTTTGGTTTGTAACCTCGTTTTTTCCAAGGAAATTGTTTCAACTAAACAAATTTCTAAACACAACACTATGAACGTGGCCCCTGCTTGTTCTAAGCATGGAGGTATGGAGGAGGAGAATACGACTCACAGTCACACTCACAACAGAAAATCATTTTACTCTCGTTTTTACCTTGTTGAAGAGGTCAAGGCACAAATTCAGAATACCCCGCCACTCGATCGCCCTGACTTCGTATCCAGATAATACGCGATGTACGTACATGTACAGCTAGTGAGTGTTCACGATTATTTTTCGGAGGCCAGATCTAGATATATATGGGCCAGAGATATAAAATGCCCGCGAAAACTGCGCCCTCTACCGGTATTGGTGTCGGAGGTCCATTCCATTAAACATTTCGGGGGTGGGGTATATACGCTGCGCTCGAGGAGCGACTGGGTTTGTTTTATTGAAATTAAGCGAGTTCCAGGGTATCCCTTGGCGGGAATTTGGTTGTTTTGCGTTTGTTCTTACTCCTCTGGTTTCCCCATGAATAACAGATAACAGTGTAAAGGCTCAAAACAGATTCTTCAGAAGTTCAGGGAGAATCCCCTATCCACGTTTTTTTCGCGAGTTTTGATGGTTAAAATTGCTAATACTTTGTAATGCTTTTAAATAACGGATCAAAAGAGTCAGGTTATTAAAAAATCGCCAAACTATTGGGTATATATGCAAGGAGACGTGGCTCTCGTACGGGGAAGTTTATTAAGGAACATTCAACATGAAAACTTACTCAACGTCATCTTTTAACATTATCTGCTCACTAAATGTTTTTCAACGGAAAACAAACCGATCTCTTAGATACCATAACTCTACAGTACACGGTTAAACGTTTCGCACGGTTAAACGTTTCGCGTAGTCAACCCCCCCCAATACTCCATTTACATCAAATACAATAAATTAAAATCAAAACACTTGATAATTGATACATGTATATGGTAAAATAAACAAATTTACGTTCACACTCAAAGATATAGTTACGGTAAAGTAATCGAGACGCGAGTTTATTGTTAAATATACAAATTTATATAAAAATGTGTCGTTCACTAATAAAAACATGCTGACCAATATGTATCCTAATAAAACAAAATTATTCGACAACGAGATCAAAGAAGCTTATCAAAAACTTACAACCTCAGACTCACAGTGAGCAAAACTTATTCTTAAACGCTATTGTTTTATATGATATGACTCATGCTGCCTTTGCTTTACACAAAATGAGGCATACTGCATAATCCCTCGTATGCATCATAACAAAAGATCAGACTGTTGCAGTTGTTGTTGGTGTAAATGTCAAACTTGTTAAACACTGCAAATATTACTTGTTGGCAGTGACGGTGATTACTCAAAAGTAGCTTTGGCGACTTGTGACTCAATTTTATTAGTTGGGTTTGATCACAAAATTATCTCTCTTTCTCATCGCTGTCGGTGTGGTCCATCTTGTGGTTTTTCAGGTAGTTGCTGCGATTTTTCACAGATGTCGCATGCATGCGGTTTCTTATTGGTGTGGGTCATCTGGTGTCGCTTAAGGTCTCCATTGTGCGTGAATGATTTTCCACAGATGTCGCATGTGCACGGGCTTTCTTATTGGTGTGGGTCATCTGTGTCGCTTGATATGAGGTGTCCACTTTGATTGAACGATTTTCCACAGATCTCGCATACACATGTATACGGTTTTTCGTTGGTGTTGGTCATTTGGTGTTGGTCATTTGGTGTAATTTGGGGGGAAGCTGTCCATAAACATGGTAACTAATGTCGCCCACAGATGTCATGTCTGAACGGATTAGTCTGTTTAGTCATCATTGTGATGGGTCATTAGACGTTCGCAAACGCGTGTGTTCTGTGTGACGCGACCTATTTTCGAACAATGACTACAAATTTACAAACACATGTGTCTAGCTTTTAGGTGTCTATGGGTACCACGCATTCGACATGGCGCCCTCTATCGGGCTAGGGACGATGGATCAAAGTCAGACCAGTGATATGATGACCTGCCAATCAAAAACCGCAGACAAAATTCATGGTTCCCGCGCTGCCGAGTACCAGTTAACGAACTAATTTACATCATAATGTGCATTTTCTTGAAGGGTTATTAAGAATGTACGGAGCGCCAATCGAACATTATGCATTAAATGAAAAATTAATCCCTAGTTTTGAAAATTTAATATATTCCGTTTCCTTACTCTATTATGTTTATTGCTATGTTAAAATGTTACACAAAAAAATTATTTCTTTTAAAAAATTTCATCAGATAGTTGCTTTGATTAAAAGTACGCTTTAAAAATTAATTTAAAATTAAACTTGCATTAAAATTATATATCTAATGATGTAAACAAAATAAAAAATACTTTCGACATTTTAGTTTTCAGACCACCCTAGTGACGTAACTATAGGGTTGAATTTGTAGGGGGCATGCACTGGAAGTGCCTCCATTTGTCAAGGGGTCACTAAATGAAAACTTTGTGCAATTCGAAAGTTTAAATGGGGCAAGGAACGGGGGGGGGGGGGGGAGAATAGATCACGGACCTCCGACATAGTGGGGGGGGGGGGGGGTTAAGTGCCCAAGTGCAGACCACAAGCATTTGGTGGAATTGCTCAATTTTTCTGTCCTTTTTTTTATTTACGTTATAATTGCACGATTTCGAAATTCCTACAGTACGCAATCAATGCTAGCTTGGTTTAAAAACAAACAAATGGTTATTTGTTTTGTTACAGCCGGCTCGCCATAGTCTTCGGAATGCATTACGGGGTGGGGCTCCATTTTATCCGGTGTATTAAACGTGCACATGCGCTGAACGCACTGCACACGGATATTGGGAAATCGTGAACAAATCACGCCAGGGTGCAGAGAGAGCAGAAATCGCCCGCATTTACCGGAGAAGTTTCATTCAATCTACCATTTACCGAGATTTGTAACCGGTGTCGGCAGGACAGAAAAATCGGCGAGAATGTCTTGGGATTCGTATCTCGACAACATGATAGCTCAGAGTAAGGACGGCAGTGGAGCTGTGCACGTCGACCGGTGCGCGATTATCGGGTTGGACGGCGGGGCCAAGTGGACGACCGACGGCCACGCAAACTCCTTGAAAATTACAACGGAAGAGGCAACGAAAATCGCCAAAGCCTTCAAGTCCAAAGATTTCACGCCGTTTATGTCGAGTGGGGTGCACATTGAGGGGCTCAAGTACCAGTTTCTGCGGGAGGAAGATGGCAAGCTTGTACTGGCCAAGAAGAAAGGCGCCGGGGCGGTAACTATCCAGTGTTCGAAGACGGCCCTGGTGATCGGTCACTGTCCCGAGGGGGGCCAACAAGGGCAGACCAATAAAGGTGCATGCGTCATTGCGGAATACCTGGAAAGCATGAACATGTAACCCTGCACTTCCCCACTCCATTCGTTAATAATGGCACTTCGTAACTGTTAACTGTCCCTCTTTCTTAACCTCCACCCCTGGTTTAGCAATAGCAATGTTGAAAACAGCAACCGATAAAAAAAAAACACCAAAAAACCACCTTGGGCTTATAGTTTATACCAATACAATAAAATACCTGAAAAAAACAATCAGTTCAAATTAGCAACTTGACACCCTTTATTCAGTTTCTACGTATGGACAGATCATGGACAGACAAGCCCTCATCATTATCATCAGTGGGTTATTTTCACCATTTTTGGACATAATCATGGTGAAACTTCAAAATTGCACAGTCATGGGAGTCACTGCAAGTGCAACCCTTTTGTCTTCCACCCAGTGAAATGATCAAACAACTAAACTCTGTTTCTCAACGTCGCTGGCATTCGTGAGCACCTTGCACCAACTCAGAGCGATAAGAACATCCCAGAACAGTAAATCAAGTGACTACAAAAAACTAGGATTTTTCAGAAATGCAACATTAGGGCAAGTGAGCAGACTTCACTTGTGAGCTTTTAAACAAAAACTTAGAAACTACAGTTATGCCCGTCTAACGTCGAGTGCAGTACCGGTCGTCGCTACAACAACTTGTTCCCAAATCATCTTGGTACATGGTTGATGGTCTACAAGTGACTTGACTGTGTTGAATCTTGGTAAAGCTTTGCCATTGTGGAAGTCCACACTTCAAGAGCAGCATTTCAACGGTTCGGAACCCCACCTGGCACCAGATTGTTAGGAGCGACCCACAGCCATACTCTCTAGTTTCCCCACAGCTCTACTCTCTAACTTATCCACAGCCATACTCTCACCCTTCCCCACAGCCCTTGCCCCTCCCAACCCAACCCAACTGCTGTTGCAAACTCCGGTTTGAACCAGGAAACAAGCCGCACGCGCATATTTGGCTGCGGTTATCCAGTGTGTCGGTCTAACCATGATTGGCAGAGCTCGTTTTTCTAAGAACCAGGAAGTACATGTACCCTTGCCCAACGGGCCAGCCCGGCTCTCCAACAGTCGTTGCCCACAAACAGGAAATCAGGCTTCCTCGAAAAACAATCTCAAAACTGTTTCATATCTGCGTTTGACAAAGTTGATGAACTTTGGCATCGTGTGACTTTGGATCATTGGGGCCCCACGTCGCCAGACAAACTCGTTCACAAATCCAGTTCACATCATTAGCAAACTTTGGGTAGCATGGTTTGTTCGTCGAGATTGTGCAAACATGGAAATCTCGCATGGACTCGAACCGCCATCTAAAAGATTTTCGTTCCTTTGACTTCCTCCGTCTGATGGAGCTCCAACCATTTTGATGCGGGCACCAGTTGCAAGAGCGGGATTTCAGCTTGCAGCATGGGAATCCAATTCAAGCATTCATCTGCAAGGGCACCAGCGGGGCTAGTACATGTATCCAATTGATGGAAGAGCAACGGCACTAACGAGCAGTCGTGGCAAAACTACACGAGACTAATTTCAGAACTGTGAGGTTCCATGAACCTCACAGGAGCAACATGCATGCCCTGCAGTACGTTTTTTTCTAGAACTTTCTGAGTTAAGAACTTTTTAACCACTTGGAGATTTTGTAAGAACACAGCCGATTAGGTTCCACAATAAAGTGTATTTTGGGAACCAAGTTTGTACCCAAAAGTCCCATTCCACAAGGACTGTCGCGTTGACTTGCATGTCAAACAGTTCATGATGGTAATTTTTGAACACAACACAGTGCATCATGTACACAAAATACCAGCATTAACTGTTTGATGTTCAAGTCAACGGGGCAGTCTACAAATGTAAGTGAAATAGGTAAAACATTTGTCTGAAAATACATTTTTTTGTTGAATTCAATTGGATGTAATGTGTACCCTAGACCAACTGATATAGTGATTCCATAAATCTCATATTAATTTAAAATATCCTAACGGTTAAAAATTTGTTTTCACTAGTTGTCGTTTTGTTGCTTCTGTAAGGTTCATGAAACCTTACAGTTCTGGAATTACCACGAGACCAGGCAGAAATAACACCATGCATGCAGGGTACCAGTGGAAACAAAACTGGTCACTTGTTGTACGCCAAGGGCATTTCTGCTTGTAACTGTCACGGAATTTCTCAAATCATCCATTTGATGTATCGCCAACAGACGAACATTATTTGTTAACACTTGGTCGATTGTATTTCTATACCTTACATGTACTTTTATGCATGGCACAGGCACAGCTTAGGGCAGTAAGGGCAGCATTAAAATGAAATTTGTCCACAAATTCTCCGAATTCAAAACCGATTCAATCAGTCATCGAGTTTCAAAATGTATATCAGAAAAACTAATCATATCTGGAGAACCTGTTCTTTAGATAGGCAAATCATTCATAAAATTAAAATGGCACCACTGTTTGCCCATACATGTAGCTGTGCATGTGGCTATTGAAAACTTTGTGTGAACTATACAACCATTGTAAAACGTTTAGCAGGAAGTATTTGTACAACCTGTGCGCAGTACATGGGACCACTCCCGAATAAGGAAATAACACCAGCACAAACATGTTATGCAAAACGCACCAGTTGTGCACATCCTGTTTGATATTTTATCCAGTGAGTTACATTTACATGTTCATGTAGTTGGCAAGAAATATGATCTACGACAACTTATCCGACTTGGATAAATGTAATGTAGACTATGTACTATACACCATTTGCAAACATTAAAAAAAAAATTACTACAAATTGTACATGTACATTCGCTACTGTACATGTACAATTTGTAGTAAATTTTTTTCTTTTTTCGAACAATCCCCCAAAAAATTGAAAAAGTTTGTTTGCTTTTCATGCTTTGGTTTGGAAAAAAAGATTACAAAATCCAAGGACGTTTGTTTAAAAGGAAACAAAATCCCCACAATTAAGATTATCTGCATGACATGATAAACTAATATTTGCTTTATCCTATCCTATTCTCTTATTGCTTACAGGATATGGACAGGTTTTTAACAAGCGGCCTCATTTATATTGAACTAAGGGTGTTTTTTGTGTATTGGTATTTATAGTCACGAATCTGTGAAACTCTACTCTCGAAAGAAACATTTGTGGAAACAAATTTCCCAAGAAAAAATGGCTTATTGTTGTCCTGTATTAATAATGTAATCATGTCCGCAGGATTTAAAAGCCCATGTAAATGGCCATGAGAAACTAGAAATTACTAGATTCATTAGTCAGAGGTTCCCATCATCCAAGCTTGAGTTATTTATGGCTTTTTGTGCCCAGTAGGGGGTTGTTTAGTAGATCCCTTAACACAACAGCCAATGCATTCAGTACATGCAGATCTTTTCTCTATCTGATACAATGCATCTATACCATGCACAGTCCATAGCTACTGACTGTAACTGTACATGTACTTGTATTGTACACCTACAGTTCACGCTCATCATATGCAGTTCATGCCCATTCAATGGCATGTCTACAATTTCCGATGGACATTCCTCGGTATATTTTTCTTTTTCGTGGTCTTATGATAGTACTGCAGCTGAGAATTTCTGTTGCCAAAGGGCATTGAGCCAATGACAGACTGAATTTATTATCTGAACTTTTCTCAAAACTTTGAACTCAATGAATACCATCAGTTTGTGTTGTAACAAAATGTTTAGAGCGTTCATCCAAAGTTGCATTTTTAAGGAGCATTTCGTGAGAAGTCTATACAAATCATGTGCACCAATCTTTAAAAAACAAGTTCTAAATAAATGCCGTAATCATGTACATGTATACACGCAAATTCACAATGTCAATATGCAAACTCTTTATTAACAATGGATCATGTTTAAATTACAGCTAATGTGGTATTATGAAAAAATGAAAAAAAGAAGACAATAATGGAAATTTATAGTTGGGAATAAATTACATATCTGGAATGTTGTTATGCAGTTACATATAAAACGTAGATCTCGCAACTTTACTTCAAAGTGCGCTTACATTTTGGGACTGAGAACATTTTGTTTATCATATCATTGGCATTTTTTTCTGTCGTGGCCCATAGGTTTTGTACACAGGAACTCGAACGGCGTCCAGAAATGGAATTCTTTCCCAATATCTGTTGCATTTTGTATGCAAGTAATTTTAGGCTACCAATATTAAAAATTATTAGCGGAAGATCCTGCTTGTTTTAGCTTTACATTTTCGGAATCCATCCTTGTAATAAAAAAAGGAGTACATTTTGAAGAATGGAGTGGAATAAATTCTGGTTACAATACATTTAGTTTTTTTTTCCTTAGTTTTGTAATATTTGAAACGGCTTTATTATTTTTGTTCCCACATCGACTGTGTTAAATGATTTACCATGCTTATTTTAATTCAGACTGAAGATTTAAATGATCATAACCTTTAAACTAAGAATAATTAACTTGCAAATGTAATGGGTGGTAGTGTTTTAACTTTTACCTAAACAAATTTAGTTTAAATGTGTTATAATATTGTTACACTATGCGTTCCCTTTAACTTGGGCTGTTTGCCAAACCCCTTGCTTCGGCTCCGTGTCGGGCTCCAGCCTATTGCTAAACTGCACGAATAAAGCCTATTACGAAGACGAAGCTGGGGTTTGGAAAACGGGCTTGTTAGAACAGTGCCTAGGCTTTTGAAACATATTTGAGGCCAGGTTTGTAAAACAAAATAGTTAATTTTTTAGTATTACATGTAACTATAACAAGAATTACATAATTACTGAAAAAGAACAAAAAGCATATTTCTTATGTAGCCAATTCAAAATCCACTTTCGTTTATTGATGCATGAAATCCAAAATATCTAAATGTATTTACAAACTAGATGTTCTACCGTCAACGAATGACCAAAAACTAGTATCACTGAGGCCAAAAGAGGTAAAAATCCTTCTTTCTTTTTTACGAAAAATGTGAAAAACGTAAAAAGTGCAATTGGTCTTTTTTTTCCACGTATTACAAAAAGTGATAATGAGGCTATTGTTTACTTTTCACGTTTTTCGTTCTAACAACAATTTTTCGCGTCTTCGGGCCTTGCAGCGTATTAATGAACGGCAACTGCGCATCATGCTGTTGCGTGCATGTACTACGTCGTGTTTTTGTATAGACATTACATGCACATTATAATGTACTTGTACATTGTACAGCATGACAAGCAGACGGATTTTGTGAATAAAAATTAATGTATGGGTAATTATCTAGGTAATGTATACATGCAGTTTTCAAGCTTCAATTCACAACTTTGATAACAAATTAATTTGCATAGATTAAAGTTGGGATACACCATTTTCAGATATCGAAACAAAAAGTATACCGAATTATTAAGAACTATCTTGCAAAAAGATTGTGCCGGTATCCTGTAATTGTGTGCGATTTACGATCGCAAAAACCTAAAAATAACAAGAACTGCCCGACGCCAATTGAAAAAGAATGACATTTTTTCTTGCTTTTTCTTGGCATTCATGATTGTAAAACTTAGTTAAACAATATTTACTATAAAATACAACCCCTCATACACCCATTCCTAATAATTCAAGCAATTACCAATGGTGTATCCTACCTTTAACCAAAACACCTTTTTCTACATCACATGTACATGTTCTAGAATGCTGCATTGTAACAAGTTTATCAATGAAATTATGCACACATGTAAAATTAGGCATTGACTGGTTTTAGGAAAATGTCGCGCCTCTTTCCTGAAAATGCATGATCTTTTAAATATAAATTATGTAGAAACTTTCGCGTTTGTTTTTATATTAGTGGGACCTATTGGTACATGTATGTATTGCTATTTTGTAGACAGAATTGTATCACACCATTGGAGGTATACATAATGATACATGTTTAAGACATTTTGGGGGGAACGGTTTTCCTTTGGTCATGTAATACGAAGTACTTGTAGTTGATAAGTTTAAACGATAATAAAAAATAGCCTCTTGCTTGCAAAGTAAAATATGAAAACATCGTGATGTTTAGTTCTTTGTACATGTTGTAAAAGGATTTTGTTTTTGTTTGTCGCATTTTTACTTGCCGTGGGCTGTAGTACAGACTTTTGGTACGTATTTTTCTAGGTGTTTTTTTTTACCTAGCTTTAAGAAAGACTAGGGCCTATACACTAACTATTTTTGTCTGACTTGATCCGTCCGTCTGTCCGTCCGTACATGTTTGTGTCATTTTGGTTTTAACCAGTTCACACAGGGATTATTTTAACATCACTGAACCGGCACGCGGGATTATTTTTAACGAAACTCGATCCAAGGCGGGTTCAGGCTGATGGTACCGGGAAGCACACCCATGCATTTCCGGTCTTTCTCGCTGCTGACAGACATTTCCGGCCTTGCTCATGGCGTGTTTATGCGACATCCGTTTTGAATCGGGGGAAATCTTTGCGTTATATACGTCACCCGGCGCGAACTAGTTAAAAAAATGGTCTTGTATGCAAAGTTGAAGTCTAATTGCAATCAAACTTGGGTAATGGATGCAATATGGTAACCTTTATATGATGCGTGTCAAAGGTCAAGTACTGAGGTCACCGGTTATTTGAGTTCAAGACGTGAAAGATGCTAGAATTGCAATAAAACTTGGGTCATATCATGGAGGAACAATGGAAACGCCCATGTGATGGTGATAAAGGTCAAATTGTCATGCAATGGAGTAGGAAAGTTGGCGAGTGTCTGTGTTTCTTAAATTAAAATGACTGTGTTCCTTGAACTTTCTGAAGCAGGCATCAAATTGTGGCAGGAGATTCCGGTTGGGAATCTAAAATTGCCTCAAGCCTATCTATAGCATCTAGTTCACATTAAAAAAATACGGGTACAGAAACTACAGGTCAACTCGGCCCCAAACCAACTTAGTCTCAAGTCAACTTGGCCCCAAGTGGAGACAACTCGACCGTCGAGACAATTTAACTTTGCCCTTTAAATTCAGATTTTGTTACACTTTGCATTTTTCTTATTTGTTTATATAAACCATCATAAAAACCACACATAACAGCCAACAGCAGAACGGTACAACAATGGAGGAATAAGAAGGAACACCGTGCTCGATCCGCGTCACCGTGCTCCACGGGGGCACACCGCTGTTTCACAGTCTGCACCGGCTAGTGCCGCGGCACGCGCACCATGCGAGCTACACGTCAAAGTCTGGTTGTCTTGACGGTCGAGTTGTCTCGACTTGGGCAGACTTGACTTGGGTCAAGTTTAACTTGGGCCTAGTTGCCTGGGACCGAGCTGGTTTGGTGCGCGCTCGCTCAAGCGTTAGATTTTATAAGTCTTCTACTATTTTTTGTAAACAACGTCGAAGATGGCACTGGCAGTAAGAAAAGTCGATTTCTTGGTTTTAGGAGGAGGCATCAGTGGTTTGTCTGCTGTTTTTTACCTTCAGCGATTGCTTGGAGAGCGACCTAAAGTAAGTTGCCTTTGCTGAAGAAAATTCTCGCCCTCAAATTCAAAAGAAAGTGAGCTGAGTGACGTGTATGAAAGCGTGAAAATTATAATGTTATATATTTTTGAGTTTTATTTTGCCGAATTACGGTCTCATTTCATTGTTCGTTATTAAGCCGACAGATTGTATGGCGCCCTTTTTCACACGTGTGCAAGTAGCACTTCATAGTGTTGCAACACGACACTGAATATAATCATCTCAATATTCAGTGCAAAAATGTAATGAAAAAACATAAATTTGGGACCGAGGAACATTTTCATTTTTGTTAGAATTTTTATTTTTTTTACTCTCCATTGACTTAACACAATCGGTAAATTTAAGTAGCGTCATGAATGATATTACATTTTTTTTTTCATTTGAAAGTAACTGTTATTGTTATGACATATTTTTATCATTCTAGTTTTATTAATATTTTTGCAGATTGCATTGTTGGAGGCTACCTCACACATTGGTGGCTGGATTCATTCAACGAAAACACCAGAGGGCAGTATTCACGAGGCAGGGCCACGAAGCATGCGACCTACAGGCGTCGGCAGGAATTCGTTGAATCTTGTAAATTAGTAATTACAATAAAATTACATGTCTATATTGCACCTTTTTACTGCTTGAAAACGTGCAAAATGAGTTCAGGGACTTGTTTCACCAACGCGCGCCCACACACCACAGTACACCAAAATAATATGGTTACAAGCGTGTCACTCGCGATGTTTAAGATATTACATCGAATTGTTAAGCAAGTTGTGTCAGGTGGAAGCTAACCCACTTCGCTTACGGAAAAATTCTCGTACTTGTCAAATCACGTGTGTCCTAATCAGAATGTTGCAGGGGTCATACATGTAGTGCCCCTTTATTTTCCTCACTCATCGGATTATACGCATGTTGACTGCACTGCACAGTGGACCTGAAGGTGCAGCTGTGACACAGGCCGTGCTGTACGACTTAGCACATTATTTTAATTTATGAATAAAATTACCTCAACAATGTTCTCTCTATGGAAAAAACCCAAAACTTAGGCATCATCTCTTGGGCTCGACGATGAGGTGGTCCCAGTTCTGCGCTCACACCCTGCGGCACAGCGAAGATTTATTTACACCGGTGGAAAGCTGCACCAATTGCCGTCAAGTTTTGCCGCGCTGCTGACGAGGCGGGAACCATTCACCCGACCACTGGCAGTCGACCTTGCTCGGGAGGTGTTCATCCAGAGGTCAGAGGTCGAAGACGAGAGCATGCTTGATTTTGGGTTGCGCCGTTTTGGGAAAGAGGTGTGTTAATAGTCGGGGATATTTGTAGAGCTTTCAGCTTATAGAATCGAGCACCTGTATTCACCATCACAAACTACGTAGTCACTTTTCAGACAACGTTCAAAATGAATCCATGCTACATAGAATAGGAGTGCCGTGGCCTCGTGGTCTGGTGCATTAAATTTGTAATCGGTAGGTAAAGCTGCAGGTTGTGGGTTCGAGTCCTGCCTGGGACTATGGTACGTGTGCCCTTGGGCAAGGCACTTTGTCACTCATTGCTTCTCTCCACCCAGGAGTAAATGGGTACCTGTGAGGGCAGAGATGGTTATTGTGGTTGATTTAGCTGCCTTGCGCCGAAATGGCAGCATCGAGCTGTATACTCCCCAGGAAGCTGAGATAATCCCCCTCCCATTTTTTTTTGGGGGGGCGGGTTATAAATGTTGAATATTACTATATTATCATAATGTTTGGGAGCCTCAATATTTTCTGATTTATTGTCAGATTACAGCAAACAT
This sequence comes from Crossaster papposus, assembly GCA_037893245.1. Classification (NCBI taxonomy): domain Eukaryota; kingdom Metazoa; phylum Echinodermata; class Asteroidea; order Velatida; family Solasteridae; genus Crossaster; species Crossaster papposus. Next base: position 185,339 of record JBAIAA010000955.1, read on the forward strand.
GATAGACCCTTTGTGTCGGGGGGTATTCGCTGGCAAGACCACGGAGCTAAGCGTCCGTTCTTGCTTTCCACAACTGTTTAGTTTTGAGAGGCAGCGTGGCTCGGTAATTCTGGGTGGTCTTCTCGGAGCAACCGGTGAGTCAATTGCCACGACACTGGAGAGTCTGGGTACGAGACATGCACTGTACCCTTGAATGCAAACAGTGTCTCAAAAAAATATATAAATAATTGAATGCTACACCTAGAATATTCAACCAACATAGATAATATAGATATGGTTTGAAAGATACACCTTTCCACTTTAATGGGTTCGATTCACGGCTCCGACCATAATCACCATGTGAGTAGAGTTAGTCGTGGATTTTCTCCTGTGCCACGAGGGTTTTTCTCTGGGTCTTCCGGCTTTTCGCCCCAAAATCAACATTTACGATCTTTAGCTGTGCTCCGTGGTCAGATATGGGTTGTATATATGGCCGGCTTCCAGAAGTACCTTAAACTCGACCACGTTGTAACTGCGTCCTAAATTCAGCATCCCAGCTGCGAGTAAGGACGAATTTACTCTCCCAAACTATGTGCGTTTCCATTATAATTTTTTTGTTTGTTTTTTTCCTCTACGTTTATTTTAATTAGCAATTGACCCAACCATTGGGGAAAGTAACCTCGTCCGTCGAGCCAAGAAAGAGAGATGGTCCATATGGTCATTAAAAGGTAGGAGCTCTTAAGAAAACCTTTTAGTGTTAAACCCTTAGTTAACCAGTTCGCACCGGATGACGAATATAACCGCAAAGTTTTCCCCAGATTCAAAACGGATGACACATAAACACGCCACGAGCAAGGCCGGAAAATGTCTGTCAGCAGCAAGCAAGGTCGGAAATGCGTGGGTGTGCTTCCCGGTACCATCGGCCTGAACCTGTTTAGGATCGAGTTTCGTTAAAAATAATTCCGCGCGTCGGCTTGGTGATGTTAAATCCCGGCGTGAACTGGTTAATGATCTCATACATTTTAGTCTAGTGCCAGTCAATCTGATTGTACAGGAGGATTGCAGCACCTTGCTGAGAAACTCGGCGAAGTTGTGAAGGAAAGCGGGGCCGAAGTACTGAAGGAAACGCCGTGCACCAAGATTGAGTTTATCCCAACGGAAGATGGGAATAAAAAGGTAAGTACGTGTCATTTTACAATGCACTCTCTTAAGTTTTTGTCTGTTTTTCTATAGTCCGAGTATCGTACGTTGGTTAACTGAGCCTTCTTCGAACAGCTTCGGATATATGTGACGTGATATGCCAAAAAACAGGCAGAATTGGGCAGAGATACGAATGGAGAAACAATCTTGCGTCTGGGCCCAGTCAATGTCGAAAAAATAATCCCGGCGCGAACTGGTTTAAGAATACTTGTTATAATGTAAAAGTCATCGACCTCTCAAATGTCAAATATGAAATGCCTTTTCACACCACTTGCCAGTCACCACCAATTCAGTTAAAAACAAAATATCTTATTTTTCAGTTAAAAACAAAATTCAGTTAAAAACAAAATATCTGGGTTTTTTTGCCAATAGATTGCAAGAGTACATACCGCCGACTCAATTTGGGAAGCGGAACGATTGATATGTGCAATACCAGCTGCAAGTATGTTTATCCTATCTCGTTATTGGAATGTTACATTATTTGTGAGGCATTTTGGCAAAACGAGACAGAGCTGGGAAGATGTTGAGGGTTTGCGAGTGTTGGAAAAGAGATTAATATTCTCCTTACAGTACTGTTTGTTGCACTTCAATCGGTCATTCCGTTGACAAGTTAGGCCCGTTTAAAGTTTGCATTTATGGACAGGTCAAACAGTAAAGGAAAAGGTCCCTAGAGGTTCAACATTTTGTATTCGTGAAAATGAAAGATGCCAAACGCTTTTTCATTAAAAACACCTTTATTCCACACATTTGGATTGTGCCAAGTTCCATCTTATTTTGCCTGAATGCCTCGTATTTTTTTTCTATTGGTTTTTTTTGTAGTTAATTAGGGATGGGTTGAAATACAGATATTTTGAAAGAAAAAACTCAGAGACATTAAACCGCTCCCTACTTTGCAGAGTGAGTAACATAATATGTCTGAATGTAAGCGTTCTGTTGTTTTTCAGATCTGGCGAAATTACTTCCTGTTGACCTCTCGCCCTTGTCGCAGCATCTCCAGCAAATACGAAGCGTCACGGCAGCTGTCGTCAATCTGGAGTTTGAGGGCTCCCACCTCCCCACTGAGGTGCGGCTGACTACCTATTCCCTACACCTCCCAGAACATCCCCCAACCCTACTTCCACTGTAGTCAATCTAGAGTTTTAAGGCCTTCCACCTCCCCACTGAGGTGCGACAGACAACATATTCCTTACAGCATTCAATAATTGCTCCTGTACTTTTTACACTTTTTACAGGGTTTTGGTTATTTGGTTCCTTCACATGAACCCTCGAACGTGCTCGGGGTGATTTTCGACTCGTGCGGATTCCCGCAACACGACAGACCGGGTGTCAAGACAACACGGATGACAGTAGGTGATTTTGTCTTTTTCAGAAACAATTATCTTGGCATTTGCCTGTAGTGACTCGACTCGACTCGACTCGACTCGAGTCATTTACCTAAGTCGAGTCGAGTCGAGGTCGAGGTCGAGGTCGAGGTCGAAGTCGAGGTCGAGGTCGAAGTTGAAGTCGAGGTCGAAGTCGAGGTCGAGGTCGAAGTCGAGTCGAGTCGAGTCGAGTCGAGTCGAGTCATTTACTCATCGTGAGTCGAGTCGAGTCGAGTCGAGTCATTTACTCATCGTGACTCGAGTCGAGTCGAGTCGAGTCGAGTCGAGTCGAGTCGAGTCGAGTCGAGTCGAGTCGAGTCGAGTCGAGTCGAGTCGAGTCGAGTCGAGTCGAGTCGAGTCGAGTCGAGTCGAGTCGAGTCGAGTCGAGTCGAGTCATTTACTCATCGTGACTCGAGGTGAGTCATTACAACTCTGGCTCTTTTTCTGTCCCAGTGCATGATGGGTGGGGCCTGGTTCCACGACCTCTTCGGTGACCCTGACGAGGTGGATTGTGATTGGCTGGCGTCAGTTGCCTTGGAGACGCTGAAGGGCCAAATCGGGCTGAGCGCAAAACCAACATATTGCCGAGTCAATTTATCTAAAGATTGCATTCCGAACTACAAGGTCAATCATCACAGATTCTTAGGTAAGTCAAAAGGGGGTAGGGTACTGATACTAGAAATTTAGCACCTAGTTTGTTCCGTGAAGATTAGGTGATTCAGAGCGTCGATAAAGAGTGACAGGTGGCTACTGGGTCAGATGCCGTCTTGAAAAATGTCTACCTGATGAACCGGCAGCTGAAAATCGCTAAAACAAACAAAAAGAGGATCCTGTGATGTTCGTTCTAGTGGCGTTCCACTGTGATAGGTAACAAACTTTCTTGTTTTTGTTTGCAGAAACGATAGATGCCATCATTACAGATAGTGACCTTCCCCTGACCCTTGTTGGGTCCTCGTACAGAGGTGCCAGCGTTAACGACTGCATTTACAACTCCAGACTAGCTGCTCAACATCTAGTGCCTGATAGTCAACTTGCAATATGACAACTGCAGCCTGGAATAGAGACTAGCCTGGAATAGAGACTAGCCTTGAATATAGACTAGCCTTGAATGCCTTAAGTCTGTGCTGTATCTAACAGGCTATTTATTAATTTATTAATGAGTGGTTAACCTTGCATTTTTATTAAAATTAGGTTAAAATATGATTTTATCCAAAAATGTCTCAAATCCCCTAAAATTTATTGATAAGGGGTTAACCTTGCATTTGTATGCAAATTAGGTCAAAATATGATAATTATGCAAAAAAATATAATTTTGTCCAAAAATGCATTAAATGTCCCTCAAATTAATTGATAGGGGTAACCTTGCATTTGTATGCAAATTAGATCAAAATATGATAATTATGCAAAAAATAAGATTTTATCCAAAAATGTATAAAATGTCCTTCAAATTAATTGATAAGGGGTTAGCCTTGCATTTTTATTGAAATTAGGTTAAAATATGATTTTATCGAAAAATGTCTCGAATCCCCTATGATTAATTGATAAGGGGTTAACCTTGCATTTGTATGCAAATTAGGTCAAAATATGATAATTATGCAAAAAATAAGATTTTGTCCAAAAATGCATTAAATGTCCCTCAAATTAATTGATAAGGGGTTAGCCTTGCATTTTTGTTAAAATTAGGTTAAAATATGATTTTATCGAAAAATGTCTCAAATCCCCTACGATTAATTGATAAGGGGTTAGCCTTGCATTTGTATGCAAATTAGATCAAAATATGATAATTATGCAAAAAATAAGATTTTATCCAAAAATGTATAAAATGTCCCTCAAATTAATTGATAAGGGGTTAGCCTTGCATTTTTATTAAAATTAGGTTAAAATATGATTTTATCGAAAAATGTCTCAAATCCCCTACGATTAATTGATAAGGGGTTAACCTTGCATTTGTATGCAAATCAGGTCAAAATATGATAATTATGCAACAAATTAGATTTTATCAAAAAATGTATCAATTGTCCCTAAATTTAATTGATAAGGGGTTAACCTTGCATTTGTATGCAAATTAGGTCAAAAATATGATAATTATGCAAAAAATAAGATTTTGTCCAAAAAAGCATTAAATGTCCCTCAAATTAATTGATAAGGGGTTAGCCTTGCATTTTTATTAAAATTAGGTTAAAATATGATTTTATCGAAAAATGTCTCAAATCCCCTACAATTAATTGATAAGGGGTTAACCTTGCATTTGTATGCAAATCAGGTCAAAATATGATAATTATGCCAAAAATAAGATTTTATTCAAAAATCTATCAAATGTCCCTAAATTTAATTAACGAGGGGTTAGCCTTGCATTTGTATGCAAATTAGGTCAAAATATGATAATTATGCAAAAAATGAGATTTTATCAAAAAATGTATCAATTGTCCCTAAAATTAATTGATAAGGGGTTAGCCTTGCATTTGTATGCAAATTAGGTCAAAATATGATAATTATGCAGAAAATAAGATTTTGTCCAAAAAATGCATTAAATGTCCCTCAAATTAATTGATAAGGGGTTAGCCTTGCATTTCTATGCAAATTAGGTCAAAATGTGATAATTATGCAAAAAATAAGATTTTGTCCAAGAATGTATCAATTGTCCCTAAAATTAATTGATAAGGGGTTAGCCTTGCATTTGTATACAAATTAGGTTAAAATATGATTTTATCGAAAAAGTCTCAAATCCCCTACAATTAATTGATAAGGGGTTTACCTTGCATTTGTATGCAAATTATGTCAAAATATGATAATTATGCAAAAAATAAGATTTTATCAACGAATGTATCAAATGTCCCTAAAATTAATTGATAAGGGGTTAGCCTTGCATTTGTATGCAAATTAGGTCAAAATATGATAATTATGCAGAAAATAAGATTTTGTCCAAAAATTCATTAAATGTCCCTCAAATTAATTGATAAGGGGTTAACCTTGCATTTGTATGCAAATCAGGTCAAAATATGATAATTATGCAAAAAATAAGATTTTATTCAAAAATCTATCAAATGTCCCTAAATTTAATTAATGAGGGGTTAGCCTTGCATTTGTATGCAAATTAGGTTAAAATATGATTTTATCGAAAAATGTCTCAAATCCCCTACAATTAATTGATAAGGGGTTAACCTTGCATTTGTATGCAAATTAGGTCAAAATATGATAATTATGCAAAAAATAAGATTTTATTCAAAAATCTATCAAATGTCCCTCAAATTAATTGATAAGGGGGTTAGCCTTGCATTTTTATTAAAATTGGGTTAAAATATGATTTTATCGAAAAATGTCTCAAATCCCCTAAAATTAATTGATAAGGGGTTAACCTTGCATTTGTATGAAAATTAGGTCAAAGTATGATAATTATGCACACACAAAATTATCAAAAAATGTATAAAATGTCCCTAAAATTAATTGATAAGGGGTTAACCTTGCATTTGTATGCAAATTAGGTCAAAATGTGATAATTATGCAAAAAATAAGATTTTATCCAAGAATGTATCAATTGTCCCTAAAGTTTATTGATAAGGGGTTAACCTTGCATTTGTATGAAAATTAGGTCAAAGTATGATAATTATGCACACACAAAATTATCAAAAAATGTATAAAATGTCCCTAACATTAATTGATAAGGGGTTAGCCTTGCATTTTTATTATAAATATGATAATTATGCAAAAAATAAGATTTTATCGAAAAATGTATCAAATCCCCTAAAATTAATTGATAAGGGGTTAGCCTTGCATTTGTATGCAAATTAGGTCAAAATATGATAATTATGCAAAAAATTAGATTTTGTCCAAAAATGCATTAAATGTCCCTAAAATTAATTGATAAGGGGTTAGCCTTGCATTTGAATGCAAATTAGGTCAAAATATGATAATTATGCAAAAAAAACATATTTTGTCCAAAAATGCAAATTAAAACCTCTTTTTAATAACTCGGTACAACAAAAGTGATGAAAGTTCACCATTAAATGTCATGTTACAGTTGGTTTTATTGCAAATCTATAGTTGACATGCACAGTGAAATGTACATAATAGTCATTGTAATGTACAAACAAAAAACAGGAGCGTTTCACACTTAATTAACTATGAAATTCCCCAAAAGAATACGTTTTTTTAAACAGTTTTAATTAAGTTTGCATGTTTCCTGTGGTACACAAATAACATGATTTGAATATTGCATACATTCTGCGTGCATTTATCCGTTTGTTATTTAATCAAACTCCTAGAACATTTTATCTTGTACAAAATAACATACATGGGCTGTACAAAAATTGTGCTATCAAAATTCTATCATCATTAATTTACATCAATGTGTACTATTTCTAATACAGGTATCTCTTATGTAGTGCCGTGGCCTCGTGGTCTGGAGCACTGAATTTGTAATCTGTAGGTAAAGCTACAGGTTGTGGGTTCGAGTCCGGCCTGGGACTATGGTACGTGTGCCCTTGGGCAAGGCACTTTGTCACTCATTGTTTCTCTCCACCCAGGAGTAAATGGGTACCTGTGAGGGCAGAGATGGTTATTGTGGTTGATTTAGCTCTATCCTCGCTCGCTTCGAGTCAGTCACTGACCGATATTTCCGGCCTTGCTCGTGACGTGTTTATCTGTCATTCGTTTTGATTTCTTGAAACAAATGCGCATATGCATGTCCTCCAACGCAAACTGAGTAAGCATTCACTATACATTGCACTCCCAATATGTCCAGATTTCATAGGCGGGGCCAGGAAGTACAATCGGAGGGGGCAATAATCTATCTTCCAGCTTACACAAATTCTTCACAAGGTGAAATTTCGTGTAAAACAATTCCCCGTTATTCACGACAAACACTCGATATTATTTGCTAAATACATACATGTACATATAAAGAAATACATGATTTCTTTACCGTTTTACAAATGCCAACATCCTTATAAAAACAAACAATTCTAATAAAATGGTAAGAGATTAAATTTACGAGTTATATACACAAAAAAAGAAGCGAGTTTTAATAGTTTTGTGAAACAAAATATACACACGTCGGTTGCGTACTTAAACGTTAACAACGGCATTTAATACACACATAAAATTAGGGGGATAATCCTTGTGCTTAAGGGTATTGTACTTTTACATTTTTACATGATTGAGAATGAACCTGTTTTAGGTTCCTGCCAATGATGGCTAATTGTTCCAACTTGGGCATTATTCTCAGCTGGGATAAATTTCATGAAGCTGCTCCGCACACAAATTGGCCGAGCGTGAACATTCTTTCTTGGCAAAATACAAGGTTACAGTGTTTCCATTTTTATCATGATGTACAAAACTTAATATTCTTACAAGTTTGGTAAAGGGAATGAACATTTATATAAAAATTATTAATTCAAACCCCCCCCCCAAAAAAAAAAATTAAAAAAAATGCATAATAAATAATTAAAAGACTTGCATTGTATTTTTTTTTGCATATCAAAAAAATCCTGCTTCAAATCCACACAATAACACAATACAGTCATTCCCACCTGAAAATAAAACGGTGCATAAAAACAATTAAAAAAAACCTCCTTTAAACATTTTAGGAAGATGGGACAATAAAACCTAATACTTTTTTTCGTTTTTGTTAATAAAAAAGGTTACGTAGCAGTAAATACATGATCATCTCAAGGAAATAAAAAGAAAGAAATTATTTGGCATAACTAAAATCTAAATACTTCACTCTTTTTGATGTAAAACTTAGGTTCATTTTTGTACAGGAAAACAAACTTTTAACGTTTTTTTGTATACATGGAGGAATGATTTAGCTTAATTTTCAAATCCAAAATAAATAGGTCAACAATAATAAAACACATTCAAGAAAGTGAAATCATGTACAAACACCGATTATAAAAATTTGAGAAAATTTCAGCCTTTGGGGTGACATTTTATCAAAGTTCTACAAATAGAGCCAAAAATATTCGTTAGTCTGGTGTCTGATGCTGTTACAATGTTTAAAGCATGCACATGCAGGACAGACACCAGACAATTGCCAACTTTTTGAATGGTATGACACAACAGACATAATTGCAATATAAAATGAAAGAAAACAAATCAATTGTGTATTATGAATTATTAATATTTGTGCATTTTTATCATTTCTCTAAAGTGCTTAACATTTAAAGACATTCCTTTTCAGAAATGCCCTTTCTTAGATTTCTTAACCAGTTCGCGCCGGAAGTAAGTTTTCCCCAGATTCAAAAAAGGATGACCCATAAAAACGTCACGAGCAAGGCCGGAAATGTCTGTCAGCAGCGAGCAAGGCCGGAAATGCGTGGGTGTGCTTCCCGGTACCATCGGCCTGAACCCGCCTCGAATCGAGTTTCGTTCTAAATAACCCCGCGCCTCGGCTCAGTGATGTTAAAATAACCCGGCGCGACCTGGTTAAGCACAAAAAAACAACGTTTAGCATAACAATTCTTCCTTGAAAAAAAACCGGGGTTACAAACTAAATTTTTAGTTGATGTGTATTGTTTGTGACTGGTATTCAGCTGGTTTTTGCTTAGCATGGAAAGCACAAGGAGTTTAGGCTGTTAACCGTTTTTTTTACTAAGCAAAAGTTATTTGTGCTAAGCACATTTTGGTGAAATTGACCCCCGTTGACCTTTGAACGACAGCCAAATCTACGGAACAACTGGACAAAATACCACCGATTTACAACTCGGCGACCGCTTAGCTAACGTCCTATGTGATATTGACGAATCTTACACCAAACATCCCTACACGAATACAGTTCTGGAAGAGCCAACACATTTATCAAAGCTTCAATACACAATGATTCTATTACTAACTAATGATGTGCATTGGGTTAAGTTGATCGGGCCAAAACGACGCGAAACCTGAAAGAAAAAACCCAAATCCGAACCGAAACCGATCTTAACTCTACAACCCGACGTGACCTGACCCGACCTGACCTGACCCGACCCGACCCAACAGTTTTACCACTTCAAATTTCCATAACTGAATCATTACTGAACTGAACTGAACTGAAGTGAACTCATATGCTATTGAAAAGCTCTCATTCTGCGTAATCCAGCTATATAAATATCTCGATTCCTAAAAAGCTCATTTTGTGATAACAGGTCTCATATAAACTGATAATTATTGAGAATACTTCCCACTACACTCTTAGAGAGATATATAACAAAACAAAACAAAACACCAGATTCTGAGCAGCACAAAACAAAACAAAAATCCTCAAAAAACAAATTGGCTCATTTAATTTATAAAAAATAGCTCTGTTTATATATATTTATATATGTATAATACAGGTTTGCCGATGTCACAAGCCGCGCGCCTCAATAGAAATTGAGAGATTGGAGAACACAAAATAGTTTGACGGATCCTGAGCTAGGCTTGGGCGACTCAACGTTGGAATTCAATACAATCGATTTGGAAAGAGTTAAATACACGGTCACCACTTATTCAATACATTAACAAACAAACAAACAAAAAAATTAAAAAAACCTACACAAATCTGAGTTGTCTTTCCTCAGAAAATGTCATGTTTGGCAAACAATGATTTGTGCAGTCTTTAATGCAGAGCGTAATGTGAATTTGTTGGTTTAGATTGTGACAAAAGTGGTGCGGTAGATATGTGGTGTCCGTGTATGGAACTCTTTCCATTCCATCCTCTGAAAACAGAATCACATCGCGAGGCCCAAGGACGTGAAAACCTGTTGTTGGAACAAAAAAAGAAACAAAAGGTCCCCTTTTCACATATTACAAAAATGTGATTAGTCCACTTTTCATGTCTGTCAAAGTATCACTTATCACAGTTTTTAATATGTGAAAAAGAGTCCCACAATGTATTGTTAGAGTTTTATGTTTGCCGCTCCAACAACATGGATGAGATTATCAATTAAAGAAAGATGCTATCTTTATTTCCAAATCGTGTCTTTTACCGAGATTCAAAAAGTTTGATCTCGGACATACAATCTGAAGATCATCCCTGCAACAAAAGGTTCACACGTGTTCGGGCCTTACAGTCCCATGGCTTTATTTCTTCTTCTACTTTTAGTTTTTTTGTATTCCTCGGCTGAATCGTGAACCCTTTGCGGAACCAGAAATCAATTCTATTGTGAGCGAGCAAGCGATCACATGCGCATCTCGCGGCACATCCCACTCTTGCCACCGCTGGAGAAGCGGACTGGGCGGAGCTGACTAGAAGGCGGGTCTGGGAGGCGGGTAGAGTTCTTCATGAGGACCAGGGCAGAGCCCAGGCAGGCCTGGACCGGCGCCCCCGAGCCACCGGGCAACGAGATGATGGTGGTACCCACTGCCACCATGTCGTCTTCTGTGGGTTCACAGGCGATCAGTCCATTGCCAAATGACTAGACAAAACAAAAGAGGAAGCAAACAATAAAATCAATAAAGGTTTGTTTGTTTTTCTTCGCAATTTGTTTTTGTTTACAGAACCCTGGTGCAGACTTGAATTTGAGTCGCTAAACATCGAGTCCCAGTCTGAGGTATCTCTTCCGAGTTTGAGGCCAATCTCAAGTCGCTGAAGTTTCAAGTCAAGCAGATCGAGTCCGAGTCAAAGTCCACAGGGTCGAGTCCGAGTCATTTGTCATCATGACTCGATTTTGGATTTTGATGGATTCAGGTATGTTAGGGTTAATGTCTTTGTGCAAGTTTGAGATTACCAACAAATCAATGTGCCTGTTTTGTTACTCACTTTGGTTGGGGATGTGGGTCGTGACCCCGGAGGACATTCAGCACCAGCTTTCTTCAACCTGCTGTGCCTCCGCGTTGACGACTGCACACTAGCGGCCGAAGCAGCAGGTGCGACACAGGAACCTACGGGCAGCCCATCAATGTAGAGAAGGACGTGACCGATCGGGCGACTGGCACGGTGCTCCAACTCCAAGGCCCGGCGCTGCCGGTCATTGCGTGCTTCCAGGCCGACTTTGACCTTCCAGGCCACCACCAGGATGGCAAGAAAGAGAAAGAAGCAGGAGAGGAAGACAGAGAAGAAGACGAAGAGGTCGATGTGCGGCTGGTCCTGGCGGAAGTACATGATTCCGGTGGTGGCGTTAGCCGAATTAGTCAACGTCCTGGAGCCAGCCGGTACGACCCGGCTCAGCAAGGTGATGTAGAACTTGTGCGTCTTCAAGCTGTGGGTGTCCTGGGGCAGAGTGACCACTAAGCGGTTCCGTAAGCCGCGTATAATGGCTACAAAGAAGGGATTGGCGACGGTGACGAATGTGTTGATGGTGTCAGTGGCCTCGTACTCGAAGAGATTGTTGAAGATGGGCGGCTCTACTGAGGATGTCAGAGGCTGTAAACAAAAATAAACTGACGATAAAAAATCTGGACATCAGATGTTGCTATGCTGAGGTCTCATCTTTAACCAATTCGCGCCATTTTAATTTTTAAAGATTTACCGGACCAAGGCGCGGGATTACTTTTTTTGAACATCGACCCCATTGACCCGATTACCTGTTCTCCCGTCGCAGCATCCAGCTCTTGCGGCTCACTCCGTCTGTCCCGCTGCTTGGCCGTGCCCCGCTTGGTGCGGTACGCTTCCTCATACAAGTTGGCGTCGTCCAGCGCGATGGCTTGCTCGCCTGTGCTCTGGTTGTTGATCACGCGAAAGAACTCGTAGCTGTAGGTCAAGTAGACGTCCAGGGCGCCGGTCGTCACGTCGATGGTCAGTCGGATGTCTAGGTTGGTAAACTTGGGCTGGACAACAAAGAAGGCTGTGCGACCGAAGGGGAGGGGGACGGAATCCAAGGGGCAATCTGGAAAATGTTTCGGGGATGGGGTATAAAAACAAATTAATGTTTGAAACTAGGAAATGGCTGATGTGATGTCTCATTAATCAATACATGTACCTTAGAGAGTTGTGATAGGTTCTGATTGGTCAAGACTCGATCACCTGGTTTGGGAGGGGGGGTATTAAAAGTGATACAATCACATCCAAATGCTCCAAATTCACATCCTCTTCCAAATTCACATCCTTTATTAAGTCGTTAATATCCAAAAGTAAAATATTGAGGAAAAAGGCCTGAGTTTTTTTTTTTAAACATGTGATATGAAAAAAAGGCCAATTGTTCCTGCAGTAACAGATACTTAGAAGTATACCAAAGATTACAAATATCAACAAATTGTTTGTTTTTTTAAATCCCCCAAATGTTATTCATCATTTTCCAGTTTGTTCCACTATTCCCTGTGCCCGGTTCCGTCTAATTTTGTCAGAATACCTGACATATTTGTTACAACTCGCCACTCGACTGTGATCATTTTTTGTCAGTTCTTAGCTCAACATGATTTGGCTTTTATTACTTGTCTGAGTTTCTGGATCGAAGCAGGTGTCTTGATCCACGTGCATCTGTCGATAGCACTGGTGGCCGTCCGTGGGCTGACCAACAAACAGCTCCTCACAGATGGAGCACTGTTGAACCAAACAGATCAAAACTTGTGATCCTAAGATCGCGAGAGTCACCTTTTCCCACAGTCTATTCTTACAAGTTTTTTGTTTCTGGGGAAAAAGTCAAATGCTGTGCATTTTTAAAACGATGACCTACGATGATTCCTGACCTGTTTAGAATAAGTTGTGATGAACCTCCACCCAAGAATCACCCATCCATGTGACATTAAAATCCATCAAATTCTGTAGAGAAACATTTGAACAAATGACCTCTAATGACCCCTACATGATCTTTGACCTCGGTAATCAAACAAAGAATTGTGTCATTCCACCCGAGGGTCACTGCATCCAAGTTTCATCAAAATCCACGAAAGCATTTAGAAGTTACACATTTTTAGATAAAAAAAACCCCAAAACCCTGAAACTTAAACATACACACAAACAATGACCTCTAATGACCCCTACATGACCTCTGACCCTAGCCTACCTGGTGTTGCCAACAAGGTGCAGGGTATTTCTCCGTTGGGCATGATGGCGAGTCCGTGTTGTTCTTGCATTGGCAGTCCTCTCCGTTCTCCTTGTCACAGCGATCCCAGTGGCCGTTACACTGACACCTGCAGACAGTCAATGGGATTTAGATTAGGGGACGAACAGAGGGGTGTCAGAATAAAGGGGTGTCAGAATAAAGGGGTGTCAGAATAAGGGGGTGTCAGAATAAGGGGGGTCAGAACAAAGGGGTGTCAGAACAAAGGGTGTCAGAATAAAGGGGTGTCAGAATAAAGGGGTGTCAGAATAAAGGGGTGTCAGAATAAAGGGGTGTCAGAATAAGGGGGTGTCAGAATAAGGGGGTGTCAGAATAAGGGGGTGTCAGAATAAAGGGGTGTCAGAATAAAGGGGTGTCAGAATAAAGGGGTGTCAGAATAAAGGGGTGTCAGAATAAAGGGGTGTCAGAATAAAGGGGTGTCAGAATAAAGGGGTGTCAGAATAAAGGGGTGTCAGAACAAAGGGGTGTCAGAACAAAGGGGTGTCAGAACAAAGGGGTGTCAGAACAGAGGGGTATCAGAACAGAGGGGTGTCAGAACAGAGGGGTGTCAGAACAGAGGGGTGTCAGAACAGAGGGGTGTCAGAACAGAGGGGTGTCAGAACAAAGGGGTGTCAGAACAAAGGGGTGTCAGAACAAAGGGGTGTCAGAATAAAGGGGTGTCAGAACAAAGGGGTGTCAGAACAAAGGGGGTGTCAGAATAGAGGGGTGTCAGAATAGAGGGGTGTCAAAATAGAGGGGTGTCAGAATAGAGGGGTGTCAGAATAGAGGGGTGTCAGAACAAAGGGGTGTCAGAACAAAGGGGTGTCAGAACAAAGGGGTGTCAGAACAAAGGGGTGTCAGAACAAAGGGGTGTCAGAACAGAGGGGTGTCAGAACAAAGGGGTCAAACTGACAAATGGTATACGATTCCTTTAAGTTTGGCCTTTGGAAGTACTGCATTTTTTTTTAAATTTATTTTTAATTAAAGTGTAATTACGCTCGGCAGTTGTGTCCGTCTTTGAAGTAGCCGTCTACGCAGGTCTCGCACGTCTGACCAGCGCTGAAGTTACGACAGTTGACACAGATAGCGTCGCTCACTGGACCAATCGGGAACGCCAAAGGCACCTAGTGAGGAATCCAACATTCAAGATAATACGTGAGGGGTTCTGGCAAAAATGAGACAGAACTGGGCAGAAGTTAAAATGAGGGTTTTTAACGTGTTGATGTAAACGTGTTGATGTAAACGTGTTGAGTGAGTGAGTGAGTGAGTTTTGGGTTTAACGCCGTACCGGCATCAGTGGCCATATTCACGGCGGGAATGTGTACAAATATAAGACAATAGTTAGTAACAAAAAAACAATCAAGTGAACTGTGGAGAATATAAAAACTCGGAGTCAGAAGGAACAATTATCAAAAGAATGAAAAACCATTGTATAGAAGAATAACGATAGACTGATTCTAGGCAGTTTTCCAGGAGAATCCCGTGGAAGGCGGGTCACAGAGGATTCCCCAGACACACGGCACCCTGTCTAAATTTGTCCCGCAAGGCCGGCCGTTTCCCTTGCAGTTTAAGGGCCCGGGCCCCGCCGGTATTTTCACAGGTCCACATACCTCCGGGTGATGAGGGGACAATGGCTCCGAGTGTCTGGTCAACCCCCCATGACCAGTCCCCCAGGACTAGTAGGGCCTCCTGTTTAACTGTCCAGTTAATTATAATATATTAATTGTGTCGATAAAATTTATAGGAAGTGTATGAATAATGTCTGGATTTATTTTGTGAGACTCATCTCAAGGGCAGAGCAAAATCTTGTCTCACCAGGGTGAGCAAACCCTGAGATGAGTCTCAGACCAAAGAAAGACAACTTTATACGGTAAAGAAAGTGTGGAAATTATATTTGTATATGATTTGGAAAACTTATCCCAAGGGCAGAATAACATCTCGTCTCACCTGGGTGAGCAAACCCTGGGAGGAGCCCCAAACTAGAAAAAATATTTGTTATATGAAAAAATATGCAAGTGGGTGATTCACAAAATGTGGTAAAGTTCTGATGATTTTAGGAATGCAATAATGGTATTTAGAGGCATATTGAAAGTATCTTTTAGCGTAGCAGCAAAGAAGTATCGTTGTCTGATTTCAGCTATTTCAACACATTCTACAATAAGGTGGTTCATGGTCAGAGGACTATTACATGAAATACACTGTGGTTGTGGGTCTGCTTTGAGAAGGAAAGCGTGTGTTAATGTTGAGTGGCCTATCCGGTAAACGTGTTGATGTAAACGTGTTGATGTAAACGTGTTGATGTATTAACGTGTTCCGAAATCTGGTACCCTCTGGAGACATGAACACAATGTGTACAATGGAGACAAAACGTCTCCGGAGGGTAAATTTCTATAGATGAATAGGTCTCCATTGGGAATTTCACGAATTAGATTTTTGGATTTTACTTAAATTACTCAAAAACTAGGATTAGGATGTGGGTTAGGGTTAGTGTTTGGGTTAGGGTATAATATAGGGTATATTGGGTCGAAATTTCAACCCAGGAAAAAAATTATGGTTAAAATGGGAGCATTTTGAAAAACGTGCTCGACTTTCTAACCATTTTGTACACGAGAACAAAGCCATGTCTCCACAGTGATACAAAAATGCGAATGTGTGTTGATGTAAACGTGTTGATGTAAACGTGTTGAGGTGTTTATATAAAATATACAATTCTTGAGTGATGACAACCAAGATTTGAAATTGGCTCAAAGAATTCAGGCAAAAAAACACCAGAACAATCTGGTACTCACACTAACAAGGCTTAGCAAATGACCCAAATCTCGGGAACGATTGAAGTTTTCCTCGGACAGGCAGATTTCACTGTTGCCATGGCAATAGGCCAGGCAGGGCGTGCACCGACCACCGTCTGTCGGGTCACCGACGAAGAACGGAAGACACTTATCGCAGCTTGGACCCTGAGAGATGCAATATCACAAACAAACCATTTCATGTGCAAAATGGTAAATATACAGGGCGTCTCTAAAATAAATATACCCATTTTCAAATTTATACCATTTCAAAACTACTGAATATTTCAGAAGAGACTAATGTCTGTGGAAAGGGTAGAATGTCCTCAGTCCAATGGTATAAGGTTCATTGACCTTTTGACATATGACCTTTTGACCTTACCTGCGTGTTGTTCATGCACTGCAAGCATTTGGTCACGTTCCCGGACTCTGGCCCCAGACATGTGCTGTGGCCATTGCACTGGCAGGGGACGGAACAGTCGGGTCCAACGTAGCCAAACTCGCACAGGCAGACGTCTGGACGGATACACACACCGTGATGGCAGAGGGGGTTACAGACTGGTTGACAGGTGGAACCCTCGCTGATCGCGTTATGAAAGACGGAGAGATTGACAAAATGAGGATTTATTTAATGACCCAACTACAGGACCTAATTCACGCGTTGGCCATCTTAAATTTAAAGGTAGTACACACCATTGGTCATTGCTTGAATTATCACGAATGAGTAGATTTGGGGGGTTGTATTTATAGTAAATATCGTTTAACTGAGCTGTCCGAAGTTTTACAATCATGGATGCCGAGAAAAGCACGAAAAACAGCGTTTTTTTTCAACCGGCTTCGAGCAGTTATTCTTATGTTATCTTTGTTTTTTCGCGCTCGCCGTCCGGCGATCACGAATTTTTCATTATAAAATTATATTTTTCGGAAGAATTACAGAATATCTAGCGCAATCATTTTGCTGGATGCCCAGAATAAACATTTACTTTCAGATGAGTAAGATATTTCTTAATAATTCGGTAGTAAATATTTTTGATATCTGCAAATGGTGTATACTACCTTTAAGTGAGGTAAAAATCTTTGTTTTGGGAACTTGCAAATATAAATAAAAGTAATATAAAAAGGTTTATTACAATTTAATACCAGTCTGCTCTGATTAATAATTTAACATTTGCGCTTAATGATACTCTGATGTTGTAAGCTGCATTACAAAGAAAAAAAAGTGAGGCTTGGAACACATAAATAGTCTGGCACCATTCAATTCAACGGTTTACAGAGCCTTTTTACACAAACGAAGGCGCTGGCTTTGGGTCAGTCGGGTCAAGGTAGAAAGAGTATGCAAAGCACCGCATGAGTCATTATACTGACAGCTTGGTTAGTTCTACCACAGTATCTGAAAAATTGTTAACTGAACTAAACTAAAATTGAACTGAACTAAAACTGAACTGAACTAAAATTGAACTGGACGGAACTGAACTGGACGGAACTGAACTGGACGGAACTAAACAGGGGACAAAACTGAACTGAACAGAATTTAACAGAATTTAACTGAATTTAACTGAACTGAACTGAACTGAACTGAACTGGACTGGACTGGACTGGACTGGACTGGACTGGACTGGAACTGAACGGACCTTAACAGATCTGAACTGAATGGAACTGAACTGAACTGAACTAAAACTGAACTAAAACTGAACTAAAACTGAACTGAACTGGACGGAACTGAACTGAACCGGGAACGGAACTGAACAGGGGACGGAACTGAACTGAACAGAATTTAACTGAACTGAACTGAATTTAACTGAACTGAACTGGACTGGACTGGAACTGAACGGACCTTAACGGATCTGAACTGAATGGAACTGAACAGAAGTGAATTTACCTGAACTGAACTGAACTGGAAGGAACTGAACTGAATGGAACGGAACTAAACTGAACAAAAAGAAGTCCAGTGCGAACATGGCCTTGACGGTTATTACCTCTCCTGTTGGTAGCCAGGCTTACAGTTGCACTGGTAGGAGGTAAGCGTGTCGTTACATTCTTCGTTGGCCATGCAGTCATGGTGGCCATTCAGGCATTCGTTCTCGGGCGGGCAGGCCATGAACGTCCAGAGAGGTGTTTCCTTTAAGTCGTCAGAGTTGAAACTGACGATCTCTACTCGAGAAAAACAAAAGCCAGAGTTGTAACGAGTCACTGATTTGTGTGACCAAGTCAAGTCTTTTAAAGAGATCCGCAGATCGCTACATGTTTTGTGTTCTTAAAAAACTTTGTGAATTGTTTTAACGCATTTAACCCTAACCCCCTAAAGGTTCCCCAGGACTTGACTGCCAAGTCAAACAGAGCCAAACTGAAATGTTAACTTGTTGGATCCTGTTAGACTCAGCAGGATTTAAGGATTAATAAACCCCCGTCTCACCTTCAATCGGGACTTCGTTCAGAGTGACCCTCTCACCAGCTGAACACACTCCTCCTGTCGGCTTATACAGACCCCCTTCCATGCACACTCCCGTCCCGTTACCCTGGCCCACCGCGCACCACCCGCACCCTGGCTGTCGAAGGCAGTGGGCGCACTGGGCATTCAGGTAGCAGGGCTTTGGGCAGTTAAGAATGCCGTCGAGGGCCAGGGGACCGCAGGCACCCGTGGAACAGACCAATGGCAGGTAGGTAGGGGACAAGCACTGTGAGAAAAAAACCCAAAATTTCAATTTTTAATTAAGATAAGCATTTGATGTAGTTCAATGTGTACAAACATTTCACACATACTGTGGCGCTGCAAACAAAAGACGTTTACAGGATGAGAAAAGGTTACGAACTGTGGACTCGCACACGTTCACAGTCCGTTTCGCCGGTTAGGATCATCTGTAGAAAGGGGAACACACGAGGGGCAAAATTTTCTTAACTACACAAATACAAAGAAACGTCCACAGTACGCATAGAATATAAGACATTGTGTGTTTTTAAAATAACCAGGGAAATCTAAACTAAGTAGAATTCCTATACTACAACTAAAAGTTCGCATTTATCCACGCGTCGTAAAAAAAAATGGTGAGAAAAAGGCCTTTGGAGTTTTAAGTTTTGCACATGTGATCAGAAAAAAAATGTTTTTTTTTTTTAAATCACTTGTATTTCCACTACTTTCAAACTATTTCTTTACAAAATATAGTTAGTAGGCAAACCAAAGATTACAAATGTCTATAAATCTGGAAATTAAATAAGAAATCTGCCATTATTGCCGTTTTCTCTATTATGCCCGTTCCCAGTTCCGTCTCTTACCTGTTTAAGCCGGGTACTCCACACGCACCCTTGCCAGCCCCCGTCTGCCCCCTTCGAGTCCAGACAATCGCTGCAGGAGCTGTGGGCGTGGCAAAGGGCGGGGCACGGCTCGTTGGGGGAGGAGCTAATGTGGATGTCGGCGGGCGCGATCTGCAGCAGGGACTCTCGGAAGCAGTTCCAGTCGTAGGTGGGGTTGGCGTTAAGCAGCCGTCGCACTTCGCCTAGCGTCAAGAAAACAAAAAAAATTGGTAACGACTTTGACTTTAACCCTAACAAAACAAAATGGTGTGTTCCTGGTAACCTGAACCAAATTGCCGACCTCAAATGTTTTTTGCCGTTTCGCTTGTTCGTAATTGTACATTATACAATTGTTGTCCGCTTAATTACTCACGAGTACTCAAATATCCCTGAGTACTCAAATACTCACGAGTATTTTTTTGCGAGTACTCAAGTAGCAAAATGAACTACTCGCTCAGCACTAACTGCACGTCACTTACTGGCTCGCTTGAATTGTCGCGTCCAGATGCAGTCTTCGGCAACGCATTTGTCGCAATCGCTGGCCTCGCACTCCAGCTCGGGGCACAGGTTGGCGTCGCTGATTTCTTTCTGTTTATCCACCTGGCAGTTGTGTTCCGCCATGCAGTCTAGTTGGCGAGGTATGCACGCACCGTCGGGGCAGTTGGAACACCACTTGCAGGTCTAAAAGGGGAGAATGTAATAGGAGATTATTAGTAGAATAGAGAGAGGTGATCCACTCCACTAAAAATGCTATGATTTTGATTTGATTTGATTTATTCGCAATTTCCACAATAATGATACAGATTTTGCTACAGAATAGAAAAGAAAATACATATAATGGAAAAAGCAGGGATAACACAAAAAAGTTTTACAAAACTTATTTCCATTGCGGTCCCAATATGTGGCCAAAAAGAGACGATGAGTTATACAGGGCGGCCCGTACAAAACAGACAAGCATACTTCGACTACCCTGAAGCCTAAACTACCTATACTAATAGATGAAGAATCTTTCTAGAAGAAAAATGATATCTAGATGTCTCAATTTGGGCCAGTAGTTTTAGCTCTATACTAGGCCCCCTTTTCACATAATACCTTTAGCATTACACCCTAAATGCTTGACCGGCCTGTTATTAGGTTTTTATCCGCCGATTTTGTTTGCAACAAGTTGGCCAACCCATTTATAATCGTAGTTTGGTCTGTTCATAAGCAGGGTTGTAGTCGAGTCCCTGCAAGTCCTTTCACAAGTTCTTTCAGGAAGTTAGTCACAAGTCCCTTCATAAAGCCAGTCACAACTACTGGATGAACAATGACAAGGGAATGCTTTGGTCAAAGCTAATTTGAATAGCTTGTGATTTGAATTGGAACTGAATGACTTGTGATGGACTTGCAGGGACTTGCAGGGATTTACAGGGACTTGTGATGGACTCGACTACATCCCTGTTTATAAGTCGCGAGCATCCCTATTCTTGTAAACATGGTGAAATTATGTCAGTAGAGAGTCAGATATGATTATAAAGAGCGATTAGAAAATGGAAAAGTGACCTTTCCGTACTAAAGTCGTGAGAAAGATTGTCTCAGAAATCCGAGACAACTCTGACATCCGGTTGTATAAAGAGAGTGTGTGCAATGAAATGTTGCGCTATATGCATTAGCGATTTTACGCATCGCACCCACGCACTCGCTAAGTTGTCTAAGGGGCGTGGCAATTAAACCACTATTGCTTCGTCCTTCGGATGGGACGTAAAGCTGTAGGTCCCGTGCGTTGTGTAATGCACGTAAAAGAACCCAGTAACACTCTTCGCTAAGAGAAGGGGTTTGCCCCGGTGTTCCTGGCAGCGCCTCGGAATAGGCAACTAGATAGATGGCGCTTTACAAATGCATGATCATCATCATCATCATCAACTATCCAGACGCTATGATTGGATCATTTGTGTGCACGGCTTTCGGTTCATTGTCACCTGTTCGGCAGTGTGGTGGGCAGGCGGGGTGGTGACGCATTCACTGCAGGATTGGGCAGATCGGCAGCTTCTGTATTCCACCCTGGCGTCATTACACACTATGCCTTCTTCCAGAGAGAAGATACCGTCACAACTAAACGATAAAAACATTCAAGTTTATTTGTAAAAATATAAACAGGCCAACGGTCATTCGAAAGTAAATAACTAAGATTGTTTTGGTCTTTTCTAACAGTAAGGCATTAGGTTAGTTACCTTTCAACCAAAGATTTGTAATAGAATAAATAAACAATCCAAAACATGACATTTTTCAGTTTGTATTTTTTTTCCCCGTTGGAAGCAGCAAAACAGACATTTCCAAAAATGTGTTTCTAAGACACATCTTTGGAACTAACAGGGTTTTCTCCACAATGACTGACATCCGAAGCAATAACTTCAAAGGTAGGTGTGTCAAAACTATCTGAAAAACGAGAAAGCTTTTTCTGTGTTTGGCAAAAACAACCAAAGAGTAGGTCCTAGTGCTGTATCACTGTGACTGTATTAACCAGTTCGCGCCGGGATTATTTTAACGTCACCGAGCCGAGGGGCGGGATTATTTTTAACGAAACTCGATCCGAAGCGGTTCAGGCCGATAGTACCGGGAAGCACACCCACGCGTTTCCGGCCTTGCTCGCTGCTGACAGAGATTTCCGAACTTGAAGTTGGCGTGTTAATGCGTCATCCGTTTTGAATTTGGGGAAAACTTTGTGTTTATATACGTCCTCCGGCGCGAACTGGTTAACCCCGACAGTTCTGAACTCTCCAATCTTAATATGAAATTGTGCGCACACCCTCGGGAGTTAGGGTTAACCTCTACCGTTTTAGCCTTGCACTAAGAGCTCATTTAGTTTAGAGCATGTTACCCTACCTTCCTTGGTGTACATCCACACTGGCCTTGCAGAACAGCAGGTTCTGGGTGTCGTTAGCCTGCACTAAGAGCTCATTTCGTTTACAGCATGTTACCCTACCTTCCTTGGTGTACATCCACACTGGCCTTGCAGAACAGCAGGTTCTGGGTGTCGTTAGCCTGCACTAAGAGCTCATTTCGTTTAGAGCATGTTACCCTACCTCCCTTGGTGTACATCCACACTGGCCTTGCAGAACAGCAGGTTCTGGGTGTCGTTAGCCTGCACTAAGAGCTCATTTCGTTTAGAGCATGTTACCCTACCTTCCTTGGTGTACATCCACACTGGCCTTGCAGAACAGCAGGTTCTGGGTGTCGTTAGCCTGCACTAAGAGCTCATTTCGTTTACAGCATGTTACCCTACCTTCCTTGGTGTACATCCACACTGGCCTTGCAGAACAGCAGGTTCTGGGTGTCGTTAGCCTGCACTAAGAGCTCATTTCGTTTAGAGCATGTTACCCTACCTCCCTTGGTGTACATCCACACTGGCCTTGCAGAACAGCAGGTTCTGGGTGTCGTTAGCCTGCACTAAGAGCTCATTTCGTTTATAGCAAGTTACCCTACCTTCCTTGGTGTACATCCACACTGGCCTTGCAGAACAGCAGGTTCTGGGTGTCGTTAGCCTGCACTAAGAGCTCATTTCGTTTACAGCATGTTACCCTACCTTCCTTGGTGTACATCCACACTGGCCTTGCAGAACAGCAGGTTCTGGGTGTCGTTAGCCTGCACTAAGAGCTCATTTCGTTTATAGCAAGTTACCCTACCTTCCTTGGTGTACATCCACACTGGCCTTGCAGAACAGCAGGTTCTGGGTGTCGTTAGCCTGCACTAAGAGCTCATTTCGTTTATAGCATGTTACCCTACCTTCCTTGGTGTACATCCACACTGGCCTTGCAGAACAGCAGGTTCTGGGTGTTGTTAGCCTGCACTAAGAGCTCATTTCGTTTATAGCATGTTACCCTACCTTCCTTGGTGTACATCCACACTGGCCTTGCAGAACAGCAGGTTCTGGGTGTCGTTAGCCTGCACTAAGAGCTCATTTCGTTTACAGCATGTTACCCTACCTTCCTTGGTGTACATCCACACTGGCCTTGCAGAACAGCAGGTTCTGGGTGTTGTTAGCCTGCACTAAGAGCTCATTTCGTTTAGAGCAAGTTACCCTACCTTCCTTGGTGTACATCCACACTGGCCTTGCAGAACAGCAGGTTCTGGGTGTTGTTAGCCTGCACTAAGAGCTCATTTCGTTTAGAGCAAGTTACCCTACCTTCCTTGGTGTACATCCACACTGGCCTTGCAGAACAGCAGGTTCTGGGTGTTGTTAGCCTGCACTAAGAGCTCATTTCGTTTAGAGCAAGTTACCCTACCTTCCTTGGTGTACATCCACACTGGCCTTGCAGAACAGCAGGTTCTGGGTGTCGTTAGCCTTGCACTAAGAGCTCATTTCGTTTATAGCATGTTACCCTACCTTCCTTGGTGTACATCCACACTGGCCTTGCAGAACAGCAGGTTCTGGGTGTTGTTAGCCTGCACTAAGAGCTCATTTCGTTTATAGCATGTTACCCTACCTTCCTTGGTGTACATCCACACTGGCCTTGCAGAACAGCAGGTTCTGGGTGTTGTTAGCCTGCACTAAGAGCTCATTTCGTTTAGAGCAAGTTACCCTACCTTCCTTGGTGTACATCCACACTGGCCTTGCAGAACAGCAGGTTCTGGGTGTCGTTAGCCTGCACTAAGAGCTCATTTCGTTTATAGCATGTTACCCTACCTTCCTTGGTGTACATCCACACTGGCCTTGCAGAACAGCAGGTTCTGGGTGTCGTTAGCCTTGCACTAAGAGCTCATTTCGTTTATAGCATGTTACCCTACCTTCCTTGGTGTACATCCACACTGGCCTTGCAGAACAGCAGGTTCTGGGTGTTGTTAGCCTGCACTAAGAGCTCATTTCGTTTAGAGCAAGTTACCCTACCTTCCTTGGTGTACATCCACACTGGCCTTGCAGAACAGCAGGTTCTGGGTGTCGTTAGCCTTGCACTAAGAGCTCATTTCGTTTAGAGCATGTTACCCTACCTTCCTTGGTGTACATCCACACTGGCCTTGCAGAACAGCAGGTTCTGGGTGTCGTTAGCCTGCACTAAGAGCTCATTTCGTTTATAGCATGTTACCCTACCTTCCTTGGTGCACATCCACACTGGCCTTGCAGAACAGCAGGTTCTGGGTGTTGTTAGCCTGCACTAAGAGCTCATTTCGTTTATAGCATGTTACCCTACCTTCCTTGGTGCACATCCACACTGGCCTTGCAGAACAGCAGGTTCTGGGTGTCGTTAGCCTGCACTAAGAGCTCATTTCGTTTATAGCATGTTACCATACCTTCCTTGGTGTACATCCACACTGGCCTTGCAGAACAGCAGGTTCTGGGTGTTGTTAGCCTGCACTAAGAGCTCATTTCGTTTACAGCATGTTACCCTACCTTCCTTGGTGTACATCCACACTGGCCTTGCAGAACAGCAGGTTCTGGGTGTCGTTAGCCTGCACTAAGAGCTCATTTCGTTTACAGCATGTTACCCTACCTTCCTTGGTGTACATCCACACTGGCCTTGCAGAACAGCAGGTTCTGGGTGTCGTTAGCCTGCACTAAGAGCTCATTTCGTTTAGAGCAAGTTACCCTACCTTCCTTGGTGTACATCCACACTGGCCTTGCAGAACAGCAGGTTCTGGGTGTTGTTAGCCTGCACTAAGAGCTCATTTCGTTTACAGCATGTTACCCTACCTTCCTTGGTGTACATCCACACTGGCCTTGCAGAACAGCAGGTTCTGGGTGTCGTTAGCCTGCACTAAGAGCTCATTTCGTTTACAGCATGTTACCCTACCTTCCTTGGTGTACATCCACACTGGCCTTGCAGAACAGCAGGTTCTGGGTGTCGTTAGCCTGCACTAAGAGCTCATTTCGTTTATAGCATGTTACCCTACCTTCCTTGGTGTACATCCACACTGGCCTTGCAGAACAGCAGGTTCTGGGTGTTGTTAGCCTGCACTAAGAGCTCATTTCGTTTATAGCATGTTACCCTACCTTCCTTGGTGCACATCCACACTGGCCTTGCAGAACAGCAGGTTCTGGGTGTCGTTAGCCTGCACTAAGAGCTCATTTCGTTTATAGCATGTTACCATACCTTCCTTGGTGCACATCCACACTGGCCTTGCAGAACAGCAGGTTCTGGGTGTCGTTAGCCTGCACTAAGAGCTCATTTCGTTTATAGCATGTTACCATACCTTCCTTGGTGTACATCCACACTGGCCTTGCAGAACAGCAGGTTCTGGGTGTCGTTAGCCTGCACTAAGAGCTCATTTCGTTTACAGCATGATACCCTACCTTCCTTGGTGCACATCCACACTGGCCTTGCAGAACAGCAGGTTCTGGGTGTCGTTAGCCTGCACTAAGAGCTCATTTCGTTTATAGCATGTTACCCTACCTTCCTTGGTGTACATCCACACTGGCCTTGCAGAACAGCAGGTTCTGGGTGTTGTTAGCCTGCACTAAGAGCTCATTTCGTTTATAGCATGTTACCCTACCTTCCTTGGTGCACATCCACACTGGCCTTGCAGAACAGCAGGTTCTGGGTGTCGTTAGCCTGCACTAAGAGCTCATTTCGTTTATAGCATGTTACCATACCTTCCTTGGTGCACATCCACACTGGCCTTGCAGAACAGCAGGTTCTGGGTGTCGTTAGCCTGCACTAAGAGCTCATTTCGTTTAGAGCATGTTACCCTACCTTCCTTGGTGTACATCCACACTGGCCTTGCAGAACAGCAGGTTCTGGGTGTCGTTAGCCTGCACTAAGAGCTCATTTCGTTTAGAGCATGTTACCCTACCTTCCTTGGTGTACATCCACACTGGCCTTGCAGAACAGCAGGTTCTTGGTGTCGTTAGCCTGCACTAAGAGCTCATTTCGTTTAGAGCATGTTACCCTACCTTCCTTGGTGTACATCCACACTGGCCTTGCAGAACAGCAGGTTCTGGGTGTCGTTAGCCTGCACTAAGAGCTCATTTCGTTTAGAGCATGTTACCCTACCTTCCTTGGTGTACATCCACACTGGCCTTGCAGAACAGCAGGTTCTGGGTGTCGTTAGCCTGCACTAAGAGCTCATTTCGTTTATAGCATGTTACCCTACCTTCCTTGGTGCACATCCACACTGGCCTTGCAGAACAGCAGGTTCTGGGTGTCGTTAGCCTGCACTAAGAGCTCATTTCGTTTATAGCATGTTACCCTACCTTCCTTGGTGTACATCCACACTGGCCTTGCAGAACAGCAGGTTCTGGGTGTCGTTAGCCTGCACTAAGAGCTCATTTCGTTTATAGCATGTTACCATACCTTCCTTGGTGTACATCCACACTGGCCTTGCAGAACAGCAGGTTCTGGGTGTTGTTAGCCTGCACTAAGAGCTCATTTCGTTTAGAGCATGTTACCCTACCTTCCTTGGTGTACATCCACACTGGCCTTGCAGAACAGCAGGTTCTGGGTGTTGTTAGCCTGCACTAAGAGCTCATTTCGTTTATAGCATGTTACCCTACCTTCCTTGGTGTACATCCACACTGGCCTTGCAGAACAGCAGGTTCTGGGTGTCGTTAGTCTCCGTGCAGGCTGCACATCCAGGCATACCCAGGCAGCCCTCTGATGTAGTCTGCAATGCGCACAGGTCAGGAGGCAGCTTGAGCTGGTGGAGGGCACCCTGGGAGGTCCCGTCGTTCCCGCCGAACGTGTAGATGGCGTCGCCAGGGATGATCGCAGCAGACAGAGACGCAGCCGGTGACGGGAGACTTCCAACCACAAAATCTGACGGAAAATGATGAATATATTATTACAACTCTTCTCAATTTCCTTTTTACATTTGTTTTGGTTGTACAACTGAAACAATAAATTAGCAAGTGATCCGCAGATCGTGTGTGTTGCATTTTCCCGTGGTTTCCCTATTTTCACAGAAAAATTTCCCCTTTTCTGTGGTTGATTCCAATATTTTTTGGTGGTTCTTAAATAACCCCTCAAATGAGCACTATGCCATTTTCCAAACCCCAACTTCGTCTTTGTCCCAGGCTTAATTAATGCAGTTTAGCAATAGGCTGAAGCCGAAGCGAGATTTTGAAAAATAGCCCTAGTGTTTCCCAAATCTTTAATTAGGCCAAACAAAACACACACAAAATCACAAATAGTATATAGGGTGGTAACAAAATGCAACCTCATTCTTCAAATATCCGGGAACCTAAAAACAATTGATATGTATGGCTAGGAAATCTTATTAGAAAGAAAATAATACCAAGAACTCCCAATTCGGTTCAGGAGGTCAGGGGTCATTTGGTCTTGGATGTTCACTGAGCGCGATAATTCTAATTAGAGCCCCTAACTATGGTTCAAAACTACTGAACCAAATCAACAATTTTTGAAATGATTTTTCTTCTAAACAAGAAAGCCCTTGGTATTATTTAACTTTCCAACAAACTTACCTATCCAAATATATCAATAGTGTGGGTCTCTGAATATTGGAGGTACAAGTTTTTTTGTGACCAATCTGTATTTTAGTTTAGACACCCCTGACTGGCCTACAATGATAGAAGTCACTTACCATTGAGATCCAGCCATTGGTTGCAGCCGTAGTTGTATGCCATCAGCGTGTTGGAGATGTTATGTGCTGGTGTCCTGCCCCCGATAACCACCATGTAATTGGATGTGGTGATGGCAGCATGGAAGATATGGGGCAGTGGCTGGTGAGGCGAGGAAAAAGGCTTCAAATGTATCACCTCGTAAAATGTATCATAACGTACAATAGGAACGTAGCTACAGTATAGTGTAAATTAACCAGTTCACGTCGGATGCCGTGTACACACGCAAAGTTTATCTGGAATTTAAAACGAAGGACGATAAACACGTCACGTAAATATCTACCTGGTTTCCGGGCTCGGCAGGCAGCAGGTTCCACTTCCTGACCGAGTTTCTGTAGTCCAGCGAGTAGAGTCTGTCCGAGACAAAGACGCTGTCCAGGTGAAAGAGGTAGCCGCCATAGACGTACAAGGCCTTGGTGGCGGGGTGCCAGACAGTGCTGTGGCCAAACAGACCTGGCAGAAAAAGATTCAAAAAATGGGCCTTATGTCACTGAGCTGCTTACTGTATCCACACCAAACTATGAAGCATTGCGAGCCGGCATTGCCACAATCAACTAAGCTATCCGAACAAGAAGACATGATCATCAAAGAGTCCAACCCTCGAGTTCGAGGAACGGAGGGACAACGTTTTCATGAACATACCAGTGGGAGGGGGTCCTGTTGTAGGAACAGCCAACCATGCAGGGTGTGCGACACTGAATTCTAGCACCTTGTCATTGAGACCGTTGGTCGGAGAGTAGCCGCCAATCATGACCAGGGTTTCATCCTTCACCACGACAAAGGAATGGCCTGCTAATGCTACTGGAAAGACGGCTGGAATCTGCAAGAAGAAAAAGAAATGTCTTTCCATTTCTTAGGAATTAATTCTTGTATCCCTCAGCAGGCAACAGGCCAATGTTCCTGATGCCATTGCTGCCACCGAATCCCACCGCTGCCACCTAATCCCACCGCTGCCACCGAATCCCACCGCTGCTACCGAAACCCACCACTGCCATTGAATCCCACTGCTGCCACCGAATCCCACCGCTGCCACCAAATCCCATCACTGCCACAAAATCCCACCGCTGCCACCGAATCCCACCGCTGCCACCGAATCCCACCGGAAGACACAAGTTGGATAATAATAAACATTTCTATTTACCTGGGACCAGTTCTCACTGACAGTGTGGAAGTACCACACATCCTGCATGACTGTCGTATCGTTCAATCCTCCAGAGATCATCATGGAGGATGAGGAGAATGTTGCTGCGTGGTAGCGTCTGGGAGCTGGTTGGGCAGAGCTGCCTGAGAAGTGCTGCTTCCACTTCTTTGTAGCAAGGTCATAGCTACACAGATATTACAAAATAAAAATTGACCGAGCCAGGTTAATTAGACTAGCAGGCAAAATTAAAGGTAATAAACAACATATGCAGCTATCAAAATATAAACTACCAAATTATTATGAAATACCTTCCTTGTCTGAAAGGAAATAATAGTCTCAAGCATCCTGTGAAATCATGGCACCTGGTGTGCTGTCATTTTAGAAAGAAGTTACATTTTTGCATAAGTTTCTAATTGGCCAACCATCGTTGAATAAAAAACAAAATGATTTTATTTGTAACCTTGAATTTTGAAGAAAAATTTTTTTTTTTCTTTTTTCTCAAAGTTCGTTTATGAT
Source organism: Crossaster papposus (assembly GCA_037893245.1). Lineage (NCBI taxonomy): Eukaryota > Metazoa > Echinodermata > Asteroidea > Velatida > Solasteridae > Crossaster > Crossaster papposus. The sequence continues at coordinate 215,092 of JBAIAA010000955.1, forward strand.
GCAAGCAAAAATCTTAGAGAAAGTTTAATGATAAGTGTTAATAAAGTGTTTAAGTTTACAATTTTGAAAAGAAATTATTAATGTGAAAAGGAGATTCCCGTCAGTTACCTCCAGACATCGTTAAGGTGCCCAAGGGCGTGTGAGTATCCGCCAAACAGCCACAGCACGTCAGTGTCACTGGCCACGATCGTGTGGCCCATCCGGCCGCAGGGCACGGCCCCGACCGTAGAGCTGGCGTCGGGATCCAGCCGTGCCTTGTCAGCCAGTAGGGTCCAAACACCTTGCTTGAGCCCCACCAGAGGGAAGGTTGGGTACTGGCAGGCCTCGCCCCCAAAGCCGGCAGTGCAGTTGCACACACCCCGGCCCTTCAAATTAGAAATAAGAATGTAAATGTTGTCAAATGTTCTGTCTCTTTTAAATGAATTGGGAAGGACCCCGTCCCAAGGATCACTTCAAAGAAACATTTGAAGTATATTTGAACAAGTGCCTCAAATAGCCCCTGCATGACCTGTTAATCAGAGTCCACACTCGAACAGGTCTTTTCCGAACCACCCAAGTTCCTGAAAGAAATTCAAACACATGATGTTAGCGCAAACCATCACTAGTTTGCAAGAATGCCTCTGATATTATGTCCGTACCTCATCACAGATCCCTTGACTGCCTGCCAGGCTGCAGTTACCGGTACAGGCTTCCAACTCACAGTCCCGTCCACGGTAGCCGCCGGCGCAGCGACAGACTCCCAGGACGCACTCCCGGTTGCCGTGACAACCGCCGGGGCAGCGGTGGATACTGTAGCTGGCCACGAAGCCCGGGGAGTCCGTGCTGCCAGTGTGGTTAGCCTGGTAGACGACCGTCATTGTGCCTTAATGATGTAAAACCAAAGTGAGGAATAAGATTAGAAGGTTTGCAAGACAAAATAAGAGGTTCCAGGATGGCGCACCGAGAGGGGCCACCACGTTCACCCGACCTTAGAGCCTGCGACCCTTTAGATCCAGATTGAAAAGGGCCCCTCAATACCTTGCCCAGTGGCAAACAAATTGTTTATACCGGCCCAGCTACCGGACGAGGAAGCTGTTCTGATCAGCATTGTTTCATCCACTGTTTGCAAGTAATCCATCCTAGAAGATACCCACTTGTGGTTTTTATTCCTCGGCGCGAAATGATACAACCCCTTCATTATATGTAGTTTTCTAAAGTTAGGTAAAGTTAGTAGAGTTATAGGTACTCAATTCCATAATCTGGAATCGATTCCATAATTTGGAGACAGGTTCCTGCCATTAACAGCCAGGTACTCGAGGACCCGGCTTCGATGCACAGCTCTACTCTCAAGCTTACCGGAGTGGGCCACTGTTGTCACGCGTTGGAGGGGATGCTGACTGCAGAAGGCCCCCAGGTTGGTCCCGGCCAGCTCAGGGTGGGATGCTAACAAGTAGGAGGGTACGCCGTCATAGACGTACATGTAGTCTCTCTGTGAGGAATCAATGGGGAAAAACAAGAAATCAGACCAAATACACCAAATATTAACAACAATATTGATATTTTAAATAATCACAAGAACAAATTTGCATCGGGAAAGAAATAATGTAATTTTTTTTCTTTTTCTAAATTTGTTTTATTCGAAGTCAGCGGGTTCGTAATTCAATAAATTAAATAATGCTGGCCTTATGGAACTTGCCCACTGTCAATTCTCGCTAACTCACCCCACAAAGTGCCTCGATTCCTTCCACGGTCAAGCTGATAGACGGTGGGTCAGTCATGGCCGCCGTGTGGGTCAAGTTATCGCCGGCGGTCAGCACCCACAGACAGTAGGCCCGGGAGAGACTCACGCCGTCCCCCGGGCCCGAACCCAGGGCTGCGGTCTGGACGTTGGTCAGCAGAGTGCGGCCGCTGCATTCGTGAGAGCAGTGCTGGGGAAATCTGACAGAAGAACCAAACAATGAGCCAGTCACAGTTAACGATTTACCAAGACAAAGATGGTTCTCGAACCACGCGTCTCGCCTGCTTTCACAATTCAAAGTTTCCAAACTGCAGCTGTAGTTAAAGTTTGATTGTAAATGAACTTCAAGTTTTCAAAGGATACCAGTTTTACATTGCCAGCAAAATGTACAACTTGACCTCAAATGACTTTTGACCTCGGTACTAGACCTAACACAATCATGATATGAAGGTTACAATATTCCATCCATGACCCAAGTTTGGACTAGTCCGAGTCTCAGACATTATACTCGACCTCAAAAGACCCTGCCTGACTTCGTGGGTTTTCCCCAGAATATTCTTCTGGGGTTTTCCTTCCACCTCTAAAACTGCACCTTCTTCTCATTGTCTTCTCTCTGCAGGTTTCTTCAGGCTTGCGAGCTACAGTGCCTAGAGTGCTTTTGAGGGATCCTTGGTTTCGTTACCAGAAAAAAAAAATAATAATAAAAACCATCTGGTTGATTGCAAGGTTTGAGGCCTTTTGCTTCTCTATACCTTGGGTCTTGATAGAATCCCGCTACGCATTTCTCACAGTGATCACCCTTGGTGTTCTCAGTACAGTAGCATGTCCCTGTTTCGTTGTCACAGCTGCCGAGGGTCGCGTCACCGTGACCGTTGCAACGACACTCATGGCAGCCCAGGGATTGGTCAGTGGCATTGCCATAGCTACCAGGCCGGCACAGCTTGCAGAACTGACCCATAGTCCAGTCTGGAAATGGAACAGCAATGAAAAAAAGAAGAAGAAAAGTTTGAATTTTGAGTAACACCCCTCTAGCTATTGTAATGGCCTCACGCACATCTCACGCACAAATTGGTGGATGTGATGAGTCTTTCATAAGATGGGTTTAGTGAAATCGATTTTAGGACACGTCTTTCGCCAAGATCGATCTTTGAGCGGGCATTCGTCCCAAGTTTCGGGGAATCGGCCTCTGTACAATATTATCTTACGTTGGCATTCGTCGCAGATACCGATCCCAGTTTCGCAGGTACTGTGAAAATTGCATTCGCAATCTGCGCTGCAGTTTTCCCCCGTCCACCCGACGTCACAGATGCATGTGTAGTCTGGCGCCTCGCTGCAGTGGCCGTGGATGCACTTGTGGTAGCACCTAATGCACACAAAACAAGGTTGGGTGCTAGTCGGTATTGTAAACGAGTCGGTCACGAGTCGGTCACGAGTCGGTCACAAGTCGGTCACAAGTCGGTCACAAGTCGGTCACAAGTCGGTCACAAGTCAATCAAAGCCAATCACAAGCCAATCACAAGCCAATCACAAGCCGGTCACAAGCCGGTCACAAGCCGGTCACAAGTTATTTACGTCTTTATGCCATTGCAGGTCACAAATGTATTATCTGAAATTCTGATTTAGTTTTACGACCCAACTCACGTCTTGATGCACTCATCCCGCCCGTTCCCCTCAAACCCCCGGTCGCAGGTGCACTCGTACGCCTCAAACGTGTTAGCGCAGGTGGCGTTGGCGTGGCAGTCGTCCAATCCCAGCGCGCATTCCTCCACGTCCGGGCAGATACGGTAGGACCAATCGGCGGTCGCGCCCTGCGAGATGTTGTACTGCGCCGCTACGAGAGCACTGCAGGGCTGGGCCGAGTCCGGGCCGCCAAAGTTACCCTCTTGACAGCTGCGAATAAAATAAGGATTGAAAACAATGTTTCAAAAGGTTATTTGCAAGCATCTAAGAACACAAGACTTCAAGCAGGTCAGTGTAACAATGTATGCTATAAAATACCGGTAATAACCCCTAAAAACATTCATTTCTGAAAATCACAGCAAAAGTAATTGTTGCACGTTACCTTTACTGCAATATGCATTTTATTGGTTCCATAAACCAATAAAATTGCAACTAAACTAGCAACTTTTTCTGAGCCGCAGCTCGATATTCCATATCTGCATTATTTCTAATGTCTCAATTTTTGGCGACCTGTCACCACAAAATGACCTCAAAGTCAGAGGTTTTTATGATTTGAGATATTTCTATGTATGAATTCTGCAGAACAAGAGCTTTCCAACGGTATACAACATTGAGGGGTACTGAGTTCAATAATGGAAATATGGACCAGCAACTTACTTGAAGTAGTGTAACTGATTATTGAGAAAATTTGAAAGTCCAAATGAATTTGGATTTTGTGTGTTTTACTAATCGGCCTGAGAGTGAATAACACGAAAACATGACATTAAAAAAAAAAAAAAAAAAGATGCACTTTTTACGAACTTGATTGAGAAAAGCCTATATTACATGAATGGCAAACAGGAATATCTAGTTCTTACTTTCCAAGGGTTGGATTGTCCCTGTTTCCACACCAGCCACATTTGAAATCTGCTAGACAGCTCTTGCAGTCTGTGTTAGCTGAGCAAGACGGACAGGCCTTGTTTCTGCGATGAAGAAAGTATCCATAATAATAGACGAGTCTTTCGATTCGATCTTTTAACCAGTTCGAGCCGGAGGACGTATATACACGCACAGTTTTCCCCAGATTCAAAACGGATGACGCATAAACACGTCACGAGCAAGGCCGGAAATGTCTGTCAGCAGCGAGCAAGGCCGGAAATGCATGAAAGTGTGTTTCCTGGTACCATCGGCCTGAACCCGCCTCAGATAATTCCGCACCTCGGCTCAATGATGTCAAAATAATCCCGGCGCGAACTGGTTAAAAGTAGAGTAGGTCATTTGCGTTTTGTTTTTTTTGAAAAATAAGATTTTCAAATTTACATTATACATTTTTTAAAGAAAGAAAGTTTGAACTTACAAATCAAACCAATTCGGGCACTGGCCATAGGTAAACGATGTTACGTATGTCCCGAAGGTAAAACAGGTCTTGGTCTCCTCGCACCACGCACACTCCTTTGTGCGCTTGGAACAGTCCGAGCAGTTAGTGTATCTGTATAGACATAGGGATCAACCATTGTTGAATCAAGGGGTATCTCTCATTTTTAAGATATTTAAATATTTGTCTGGTGAATGTCTTGTCGACTACAGATTGAGTTGTGGTGTTGCCCATCGTGACTCAATTAAAAAACAATCAAGTAAACTGTGTAGAATATAAAAACTTGGAGTCGGAAGGAACAATTATCACAAAGGAAAAGAATAAGAACGTTTCAAAAGAATGAAAGAACCATTGTATAGAAGTATTATGGTAGACTGATTCTGGGCAGTTTTCCAGGAGAATCCTGTGGAAGGCGGGCCATGGAGGATCCCCTGTCTAAATGGGTCCCGCAAGGCCGGCCGTTTCCCTTGCAGTTTAAGGACCCGGGCCCCGTCGGTATTTTCACAGGTCCACATGATCAGGGGACAAATGCACCGAGTGTCTGGTCAATCCTCCATGACCAGTCCCCAGTTAATTATAATAGACATGACTCAATGACCTACTCGTGGCAGTTGCGAGTACACTGACTCGGATCCTTGATGCTCGTCAGAAAGCGCCCTCGTCTGGTGCACCTGACATCATCCCCCGAAATAAGCCACTCACACAATGGATTCTGGGAAGAAAAAAAACAACACGCATTTATTTACCAGTCTACAACACCTTTGTATTAACCAGTTTGTGTCGGGATTATTTTAACATTGACAGGGACCAGGTGCGGGATTATTTTTCACAAACCTCGATCCGAGACGGGTTCAGGCCGGCTTCTGCGGGAAGCACACCGGATATTTGAAAGTGAGGCTAGAATGCAAAAATAGTCTGGCACCATCTCATTCAACAGTTGACAGTTTATACAATACATTCAGGGTACAAGACCAAAATGGCTTCCTCTTGAATAAGGTCCATTCGGTCGATCAGAGAGAGGTAGGTTCTAGGAGAAAGACGGATTCACAGAACCCGCAAGCTTAAGGGCTTGTACCTCTGTGCACGACAAGCAGTCCACATACAGCTTACAGTCCCGACACTGGTCCCACCGTGTGACCAGGTGGTGCGTGATGGCGCCGGTAGCCGTGCCGCAGTGGTCCTCCGCAGCCGTGGTCTTGCTGCGCAGTTCGCAGGTCTCGCTGGCAGGGCACCAGCCGCATGACGCGTCCGTCAAGCAGCCCGAGCACGTGATGTAAGAATCGCAGCTGCTGGAGTAGAAGGGTTGGAGGTACTCCCTGGAGAAGGCCTAGAGTACCAACAAAATAGAAATATTTCAGATTATTTTGAAAATTAAACCAAGAAGTTGACTAGAGCCGGGCTTGAACCAGCAACCTCCGGATTGCCATTCTGGTGCTCTACCAACTTAGTCAGGCAGACTAGTGAAGAAGACATTGTTGACGGACGTTAACCCTATTCTAAGCAAGGTTTTGCTAGGTCTTGGCAGGTTTTGCTAGGTCTTGGCAGGTTTTGCTAGGTCTTGGCAGGTTTTGCTAGGTCTTGGCAGGTTTTGCTAGGTCTTGGCAGGTTTTCTACCAAACATCTACCTAGACTGGTACTCTATGATTTTTCAATAACAGGTTAATGAAGTTTTATGAGAATATGAGACCCATTATGTAGCACCTTTGTAAGGTTTTTTTACAAGGTGCTGCGGTGCACTTTGCAGCCACTGGCAGGAACACCAGGGCAAACCCCTCCTCTTAGCGATAAGTGTTACTGGGTTCTTGTACGTACATTACACACAACACACGGGACCTACAGCTTTACATCTCATCCGAAGGACAAAGCAATAGTGGTCAAGTGCCTTGCTTAAGGTCAAGACCGGGACTCGAACCCGCACTCTGCTGATCAGAAACACCAGAGCTTAAGTCCTGTGCTCTTAACCGCTTAGCCATAACGCGCCAAATAAACTTAAACCAGTCGGATTTCCGATTAAAATCGGGAAAGGTTTCATCTCTGTGCACTGTACCTGTGACAGAATCCTGACTGCAACGTTCCCGTTCCACTTGAGATCCATGATGGAGTGCACGGCGCTCATCTTGATCACTTGCCGCTCTTCTTGATGAACGTAGTACGCCGCTGACACCGAGGTGTCTGAAAATAACAGCGCTTTGCTGTTGCGTTCGGCTTCAGTTAACTGTACAGCATCAAATGTGTAGTAAGCCACCTCCTCCTTTAGAATCCAATAAAGCAAATTAAAACAGTTTTCAAATGAGATATATTCTACAATTCTTGCGTCTTTTACAACTTGGCCCCAAATGACCTTTGACAAAATCATATCAATTGTAAAGTTACAATATTTTGGGTGGCATGGGTGGCTTGTGTGTGAAGTGCTTGCCTCTCTCCAATGTAGTCTGGGTTCGATTCCCGGTCAGGACCCTATGTGAGTAGAGTTGTGCGTTGGTTCTCTCCTGTGCCACAAGGGTTTTTGCTCCGGGTTTTCCGGTTTTCCTCCACCTGGAAAAATCAAACACTATCGATCTCTGTGCTCCGTAGTCTTACATGTATATGAGTCGATGTGGCTGGCTGCCAGAGGCACCTTTACGTGCCAGCGGCTCGACCACGTTGTAGCTGCGTCCTTTGAAATTCAGCAACTTTTCTAACTGTTACCAAAATGACAAACATACGGACGAATGGACTACAGACAGATAGACAGATGGACAGACGAACAGACTACGTACAGAAATAGTGATTGCACACTCTCTTTCTGAACTTTGTTTAGGCCAGACAAAAACTTACGGCATTTTGTGGACTTGCGTCGGTGCTGAGGCACAGCGTGGCGATAGCGTTGGAGCTTTCCATCCAGACGCGTAGCACATCGCCCCCTGTAGGCGACGCGTCGTTTGGTCGGAGGAAGCCCTTGTACTCCGCCACATATTCACCGCCGTTAGTCTTCTCTTCCTGAATGCTGACGTGGTAGAAACTAAAACTCCGGTCTGTCGATTCGACAATCGACACCTAAAACACCCAACAAAAATAAACGGGTCATTCCATGAATTTAGGACACAGCGCGGCGTGGCGAGACATCCTTATAGAGTCTGGAAGGACAACATTTTGTCTTTGCGCTTTCAATCCCCTCTGTGACCCCTTTCTTTCTGGTAATGAAACCAAGGATCCCTTAAAAAACGCCCTTGGGGACTATAGCTCGTAAGCCTGAAGAAACCTGCAGAGAGAAGACAACGAGATGAAGGTACAGTTTTGTAGAGGTGGGAGGAAAACCCTAGAAGAATACCCTGGGGAAACCCACGCAGTCAGACAGGGACTGAAAACCCAATTCACATATTGGCCCAGGTAGGTTCGAACCGGGGTCATGGCGGTGGAAGGCGGGAAAAAGAACCGCTACGCCAACCTGATATTCACGTTGTTACACAGAGTCCATACCTCATCAGGCTGCGTGGTATTCTGTGGGTGACGGTACTTGATCCATGTCAGTCCCGGCGGCATATCGCTGAGACGACACTGGGAGAACTCAGTCAGGAAGGTCCCGTTCAGACCCCACCATCCCGTGGGAGCGGGGCTGGACAAAGTGTCTCCGCATGCACCGCCCGGATCTGAAAACAGAAAACGTTGAAAATGTGAACATTTTGAAATTGTACATGTTCAGGCAGTGGTCACGAGTAATAAATATTGGAGGATTTTGCAGGATTCAGGTTACATGGAGTTTTAACACTTTAGAATAGCAGGATTTTGCAGGATTATTTTATGTGTAAAAAAAATTAACCAAATATACCCTATATTATACCTTAACCCAAACACTAACCCTAACCCTATATTATACCTTAACCCTAACACCAACCCTAACCCTAACACCAACCCTAACCCTAACACCAACCCTAACTCTAACCCTAACACTAACCCAAATGTTAACCCTAACCCAAACACTTTGAGTAAAATCCATAAATCTATTTTGTGAAAAACTTGTGAAGACGTATTCATCTATAGAAATATACCCTGTGGAGATCTTTTGACTCCCATTGTGTTAAAGTCTCCACAGGGTACCGATATTTCGAAACACTATACCTCCAACGGGGTAACACTGTTGCTCCTGAACACACCATCCACACTGCTGATTGACCCTTGACCCTGAGGGGTCAGGGGACGCGACCCCTTTCCCCCAGATGATGCAGGCTTCGCAGGTCACCAGGCTTTTGCAGACACTAGGGCAGGCGCCTTGGAGAAAATTCTGCGGGTCGGGACACGACTACGAAAATGAAAACATCAAAGCGATCAAACGGGTCAGAAGTCAGTTATTGTGTCATCGTGTTTCGTGCAGCATTAGCATTGGATATAAAGGGAAATAAAGTGTTGCGGTGGTTCTGATAACTTACGTCGTGTTCTGAGTGCCCAAGGCAGTTGGTGTTGGCTTCACACCAGCCACAGTTAGGATCGGTCAGGCAAATTAATTTCCTGCAAAGCAAAACAACATGACACGTTAAACCTTTAGGTCGCTGTTTTGCCTATTGCTCCCAGTAGCAAATAAAACTGCTTCAGCACGCCACGGTTTTACGGAACACTGCTAAAAACGATTTTCTTACATTTTGTATTTTAAGGAAAACAATTTTTTTGAAGAATTATTTTCTACTGTCACTTCCAAGAATTTGTTTTAGGGAGTGAGACAATTTTCTTGAAAATTGGACCCAATTGAGAATTGCTTCCATGCAGTGCATTCGACATTGGTCCAGAACCGAGCTGCCCAACTTGGAATTTGATCCAATTGAAAATTACTTACGTGGAGTGCATTCTGCATTGGTCAATAACCAAGCTACCCAACTTGGAATTGAATCCAATTAGGAATTACTTACGTGGAGTGCATTCCGCATTGGTTCATAACCGAGCCACCCAACTTGGAATTGACGGCCACCGTCCCGGGCACCCTGACTGCAATCATGTCGCGTATCACCTGCCCACTGTACCCACCGACGACTAAAAGTGTGCTGCCGTCGCGGACTGCCGCGGCGTGACCAAAACGCCCCCGCGTGACACGGTGCAAATGTTCCGTTTCGGCCGGTGCTGAAAAATTCAAGCAAATCTCAAAAAAATTATTTAAATAATTTAAAAAAATTTAAAACTTGTACAAGGTAGTTTTCAATCTTAGATCCAGGTTCGAATCCAAAGTGTATTGAACATGAGGAAGCTGGTGTTGGGAAAACGGCCTTGGTTGAATGTTTGAAATACGCTTAACAAATATGTGAACATTGCTGTCAAAAGTAGGTTTCTGTTTTACCACCCTGTCTAACAAATTCTTTTTTTATATTACAAAAATAAACCACAAGGGAGACTGACTATGTAAATCGGCAAGGCGGGACTTGAACCTGAGACCTCCAGAACACCGGACTGGTCGAGATCTTTGTTCACTTTGAATTTCTTTTTTGTTCACAGGTCCTTTCGCTTACATTTGAATCCTTGAGCCAGCATATCAAAATCCACCCATTTGTGACATCCGAGATGGAACAGTTCAATCCGGTCGTCGTAGCATCTCTCGTGGGTCGGTGGGAAGTGCTCCTCGGGTCTTGTGTAGTGTCTGTGGACGTTACCTCCTAGAACACCCGAAACGAGAACAAGATACATGCAGATACAGACCCACTTGGCACGCCATTGGTTGCGGGGTAGCTATATTGATCGACCTTACTTTCGTTCTTTTGTTTTCCTTTGTCCCCTTAGATATCTCAAAATACATAGCGTTACGGCTGCGGGGTACTTCCATTTCTAAAGACAAGATTGTGGGGTACCATGGTCTCCCTTTGGTTCCCGGTACCCTGTAAGTGCCAATCTGTGAACGCAGAGAGTTTTACTCCACCAGGATAATAATAACAATAATAATAGGCAATATAGCACTCGTACTAGTATCTACCAAGACTGGTATTATTAATTGCTCATTGGACTCACAAATACCATCTCAGCTAAGCTCCCTGGGGAGTATACAGCTCAATGCTGCCATTTCGGCGCGAAGCAGCTAAATCAACCACAATAACCATCTCTGCCCTCACAGGTACCCATTTACTCCTGGGTGGAGAGAAGCAATGAGTGACAAAGTGTCTTGCCCAAGAAGCACACGCACCAAAGTCTCAGGCCGGACTCGAACCCCAAACCTGCAGCGTTACCTACAAGACGGCAGGAAGTTAAAGGTGGGTTTTAAGAATGTCGCTTACCGTAAACGATCATATAGTTTCCGACAATGTTGGCACTGTGGAAGGCCCGTCCCATGGGGGCGTCCATGGGGGCAGTGCCACTTGTGTCTATCGACCAATTCATCCAATAGCGTTCCTCCACGTGGAATGCGTAGATCTGATTGGACCGTTCGCTGAACCTGAAAAACAAAAACCATGGCAATGTAAAGAAGAGCTCACACTCTGTGCGAATGCGATGCCAATTTGTGACATAATGGGGGATAACCCTAACTTTTGAATTGTTGAGTTTTTTATATCATAATAGAGAGCAGCTCGTTAGCTTTCCAATGATACCAACATATTTTCGGTTGCTCAATTAATTCCAAAGATATACTACAGGAAAGTTGACAGTGTGCTGCCAAACTTTAGTGACCTCTTTTTGAAGAAAAACAGGCTTTAACCAGTTCATACCGGAGGAGGTATATACACACCAAGTTTTCCCCAGATTCAAAACGGATGACGCATAAACACGCCACGAGCAAGGCTGGAAATGTCTGTCCGCAGCGAGCAAGCGACCATCGGCCTGAACCCGCCTCGAATCGAGTTTCGTTAAAAATAATTCCGCACGTGGGCTTGGTGATATTTAAGGAGATTCTGGCGTGGAATCGCCCAAGCCTATTGGTCGGTACAAACTTACGTACCTTGTTGACGATGGGCGGAAACCTCCAAATACAACGAGCGAGTGAGAGTCCATGTGGTACACGGCACTGTGACCCCTGACCCGGACATCGGCCTCGCGACCTCCTAAAGGTCGGATGAAGTCCCAGCGCGACCTCAAAATCAGGTCGTACCTGAAGATGCCGTCCACAAAGTTTGTGTTTTGGCTCCTCCCTGGAAGAAGAAAATGGTAATATGTGTAGTTTGGGACACCTTGCCATGTGGATGTAATAGAATGACAAATCTGTGCTGTGACTTGCATATCCCTTAATTGCTAAAAGGTAGGATACACCGTTGGTGATTGCTTGAATTATCAGGAATGGGTGGATGTGAAGGTAGGATACACCGTTGGTGATTGCTTGAATTATCAGGAATGGCTGGATGTAAAGGTAGGATACACCATTGGTGATTGCTTGAATTATCAGGAATGGCTGGATGTAAAGGTAGGATACACCATTAGGAATTGCTTGAATTATCAGGAATGGCTGGATGTAAAGGTAGGATACACCATTGGTGATTGCTTGAATTATCAGGAATGGGTGGATGTAAAGGTAGGATACACCATTGGTAATTGCTTGAATTATATAGAATGGCTGGATTTAAAGGTAGGATACACCATTGGTAATTGCTTGAATTATCAGGAATGGGTGGATGTAAAGGTAGGATACACCATTGTTAATTGCTTGAATTATCAGGAGTGGGTGGATGTAAAGGTAGGATACACCATTGTTAATTGCTTGAATTATCAGGAGTGGGTGGATGTAAAGGTAGGATACACCATTGGCGATTGCTTGAATTATCAGGAATGACTGGAACCTGTCAGAAATTTTTCAATAATGGATGCCCCAAAAAAGGCAAGAAAATTGGCGTTTGTTTTTAACCGTCGGGCAGTTGTTCCGCTGAAATATGCGGAAGTGTGGATATTTCCTTTGTCTGTTACGGGAACCTTACCTCCAAAGACGTAGAGATGTGAGAAGTTGACCACGGTGCCGCTGTGGTCGGCTAGGCCAGGGGGCATTAACGCCGGGTCAACGCCCACGTTCATGAGGGTCCAGATGTGCGTTGTGACGTCAAACGACCAAAGCTCATTGGTCAGGGAGCCATTGGCGAGGATACCTCCAAAAACAACGAGCTCGTTAGAGTAGAGGACCATGGAGTGCGCGTAGCGGCCGGTCTGAAAGGCAATCACAACCAACACAATCAAAGTCAGTCGCAAGTCGGTCGCAAGTCGGTCGCAAGTCGGTCGCAAGTCGGTCGCAAGTCGGTCGCAAGTCGGTCGCAAGTCGGTCGCAAGTCGGTCGCAGGTCGGTCGCAAGTCGGTCGCAAGTCGGTCGCAAGTCGGTCGCAAGTCGGTCGCAGGTCGGTCGCAGGTCGGTCGCAGGTCGGTCGCAGGTCGGTCGCAGGTCGGTCGCAGGTCGGTCGCAAGTCGGTCGCAAGTCGGTCGCAAGTCGGTCGCAAGTCGGTCGCAAGTCGGTCGCAAGTCGGTCGCAAGTCGGTCGCCAGTCAGTCGCAAGTCAGTCGCCAGTCAGTCGCCAGTCAGTCGCAAGTCAGTCGCAAGTCAGTCGCAAGTCAGTCGCAAGTCAGTCGCAAGTCAGTCGCAAGTCAGTCGCAAGCCAGTCGCAAGCCAGTCGCAAGTCAGTCAGTATATTACTCAGTCAGTATATTACTCAGTAAATTACACACTGGTTCTGAGTAAATTACACTCGGAAAACCTAATGTAAATTCTTACCGGCCTTGTTGCCGTGGCAGGTGCCACCTGCTCCCATTGGCTGGACGTGAAGTTGAACCTGACAATATCCTCTAGTACATCGTTCAGGTCGTATCCTACACATTGTAAACACACACAGCTTAGCATTACATACCTAGTGTGTACATTCATTTGTATTCATCATTTCAACCAGTTTAAGCAGTTCGTGCTGGAATTATTGTAGGGGAGATTTACGCAAACCGTAAATTTTCAAGGAATACAAAAAAATGATGAAAACTTTGCCTACCTCCAAAGACCCAGAGACTATCTGTTCCTTCGTGATACTCGGCCGTGTGGCCCGTTCGAGCCATGAAGACGGAATCAATCCCAGAAGACACTAGGACAGTGTCTCCCCATCCTGTGTTGTCATTGGTCGACAGACTGCAACCCTCACCCACATAGCCTGGGTTGCACACGCACCGACGCACCTGCCAACAAGATTTCAATTTTAATCATACGAACGAAAAGCGTGACATATTGTAGCGTATCGCAACTCAAGTTCAAGCATATCAAAAAGGAAAAAAAAAAGTTCAGAATAAGACCCCGGTGATAACTTACCGACGACATGTAGTCGCAATAGCCGCGACTACTCGACTGGCCGCACTCGTACGGGCAGCTCATCCATTCGCAGGAGCGCCCTCTGTAGCCCGAGTCGCACACACACTGATAATTGTCGCAAACGCCGTGCCCCGTACAGGCGTCAGAACAGTTCTGTATCTTGTACGTCGCCGTCGTACCGTTCAGTGGGTAATTTGTATCGCTGTATAAGTGTATTAACATCTGAAAGACACAAACAAATGTGAACAAGGTGATGAATTTACACCAGTAAGCTAGTTGGAAGGTAGGTATTAACAACGCTTAGGCCCATGAGCTGAGACCAATTTCATAGAGCTGCTTAACCCTAACCCTCCAGGGTATTTTGGCTAGAAACCCTGCCAGACGCAACAGATTGCATACTTTGTCACATTGACTTGTGTGCAGAGTCCAGCAAGGTCAAACAGTCACCACAGATGCACTGTGCTGGATTTGGCAGGGTTAGGGTTAAAAGGTAAAAAGGTTAAAAGGTTAAAAATCCTTTTTAATCATCATCTGCGTTTGCCATCCCTTTTTAGTTTTGATTACTGCTTGTTTTTTACTCTCTTGGGGATCTTCTTGTGTGATTCTGTGCATCATATGTGGAGTGATTCGTCTGATTTTGACAGTTTTCTGTTATTGATGCCTGGCCAATTCGACTATGCATGTTTGTGTGCATAACAACATGGCCACTACCGTGAGTATAGTATGTTTTATACTTATGCTGCTGGTTCAACAAACAGTTCAACTGAAACTCAATACTATCGACTCGGGTTATTCTTCTCAATATGAAATCAGCCCTAGCGGTCTCCATCTGATTCCAGTGCTACTTCCAGCAACAATTTTCAGGTCACGCAGTAACAGCGCCACTAGCTTCATATCATCAATACCTATTGTGAGATGGTCTAAGCATGGTCAGACGTGTGTGTATATCCAACGTAAAGATCCTCCTTTGGATATCACCATCTGTATGGACATTGCTGCCAATCCAGGACCTAGGCCCACTTGTTTTGATGATGATAGCGGAATTACTTCATTTGATTTGACTGCAACACAATCCAGTTGTAATTCTACTGGTTCAGTGAGTATAGGCCTATGTAACTATTCACGAAATGAACTCCTGCATCTTCGGTATATATCTCGCTGTCGTATTACTGATGTTCAACTTCAGCTGCTTAGAGCTAATGGCATTTTGAGATATAGAGGGAAACGTGCGGGCCATAAAAAATGCAACTCTAAAATTTCTGTCATCGTTGGTCATCGCCTGTCCATCCACCGACATGATACACCATCAAATGGGTCAGTTAACCGGACATTGGTTACACGTTCTCTACAGAGCTTCCCTCCGATATCATCTGGATGTTATTTAAAGTTCTGTATGATGAACGTCCGGTCATTAAAAAATAAATCGGCTGACTTCGTGGATTATGTATGCACAAGCAATGCGGACATTTTCGGGCTGACTGAGACTTGGTTAAAGGACATCGATTCTGCTCATCGATCTGAAGCTACACCACCAGGTTACAAGCTCGTGGATCATGCACGTGGGAGTAGACGTGGTGGTGGTACTGCCCTCCTTCTACGTGATTCGATGGAGGTTAAAAAGGTCGCTGCTGCTGAGAAAACGTCCTTTGAATTCTCAGAATGGCTTGTGGGGGTCGGGTCTCATCAACTGCGCGTCGTCGTCATTTATAGACCACCCTACTCAACCAACCATCGAGTAACACTTAACTCTTTTTTACGTGAGTTTTCCGACTACCTAGAAACTGTTTTACTGTCTACCGCGCCACTGATAATTACTGGTGATTTTAACATTCATGTCGATGATGTTGACAACTATGATGCGACATGTTTTTCTAAGTTATTAGAATCATTGAATCTTGAACAGTTTGTTGATCAACCTACTCATGTTTTGGGTCATACATTAGACTTAATTATTACTCGTAAGTCAGATTCAATAATTGAAAGTAAACCGGTTACCGATTACTTATTTTCGGACCATTATTCAGTTTTGTGTAAACTAAATTTAAACAGACCTGATCTATCTGTGAAAGAGGTATCTTACAGAAAGATTAATTCTGTTGATATGGAAGTGTTCAAAAGGGACATTTTTTCATCTGATTTGTGTAATGCAGATTTAGAACTGCGCAATTCTGACGATCTTGATCATTTTACCACTTCATATAATAGCATTCTTAGTTCTGTTGTTTATCATCATGCACCGGTTGTGAAAAAAAACTATCACTGCTCGGCCTTGCGTTCCATGGTTCAATAATGATATCAGAACGGCCAAAAAGTTGCGTAGGAAATGCGAACGTAGATGGAGAACAACTGGGCGTCAGCACGATTTAGACTTGTTTAAGTTGAATACAAATAATGTCATCTTTTTGATGAATAGGGCACGTCGGGTTTATTATTCTAACCTGATTAGCGAAAATAGTCATGATCAGCAGAAATTGTTTAGGCTGAGCAGGTCTCTGCTAAATCTTGACAAGTCTTTCTTGCTGCCTTTACACACGGACGACATAACTCTCGCAAATGAGATGGGCAAATTTTTTGTTAATAAAATATCAAATATTAGGTTAAGATTGCGTAATGAGATCTGCTCACCTCAGATAACTGTTCCCATACTTTCATTAGTTGATGATGCTGATAGAATATACGATTTTAGGCAACTTTCTGAAGACGATGTTTGTAAGCTAATTTTAGGCTCAAGTAAGAAATGCTGCATCCTCGACCTTATTCCTATGAAGTTACTTACTGGGTCCTTGGACGTACTTTTGCCTGTGATAACTACCGGTAGTTTAGTAAATTCATCCTTGCACATTGGTCACTTTCCAGCATGCTGGAAATCAGCAGTGGTTTTACCTTTGTTAAAAAAACCTGGTCTTGACTTACATTTTTTTTAAAATTTTAGGCCTGTCAGTAATCTGCAATTTATCTCTAAACTGGTGGAGAAAGCTGTGTCACTTCAACTACAGTCACATTTATCCTTGAACGGTTTATATCCTATTGCACAATCGGCTTATCGTAAGTGTCACAGTACTGAAACTGCTCTATTAAAGGTTAAAAATGATCTGTTAATGGCTATGAATAAACAACATGTTACATTATTAGTTTTACTTGATTTAAGTTCAGCTTTTGATACTTTGAATCATCAAACTTTATTGAACACACTCCATTCTAAGTTTGGCATTGATGGGACTGCTCTTCTTTGGTTTAAATCTTATTTGTCTAATAGATCTCAACAGGTCTCCATTCGTGGTAAATTGTCTCAGAAATTTGACCTCGACGGTGGTGTACCACAGGGTTCATGTTTAGGTCCCTTGTTGTTCATTTTATATACTAGTAGTTTGTTCGAAGTAGTTGAAACTCAACTCCCAAATGTTCATTGCTATGCTGATGACACGCAACTTTATCTTTCGTTTTGCCCAAATGTTGCATCAAGCCAGGCGTTGGCACTTTCTGCAATGGTGCATCAAACCAGGCGTCGGCACTTTCTGCAATGGAGGGCTGTATACATGTCGTACGCAAATGGATGCTTGGCAATGGGCTGATGCTAAATTACGGTAAAACTGAATTCATTATCTTAGGTACTCATCAACAACTAGCTAAGGTTAGTATTGATGGTATCAATATCGGAGCATCCAGGGTTTCCACTACCCCCATTGTAAGGAATCTCGGTGCCTGGTTTGATGCTAACATGACAATGGCTACTCATATAACCAAAACTTGTGCTACTGATTTTTATTACTTACATAATATTAGACGTATCAGGAAGTACCTATCCAGGCAATGCACCGAAACTTTAATTCATTCATTCATTTCCAGCCGATTAGATTATTGTAATAGTCTCCTTTATGGATTGCCTGATATTCAAATTAACCAGCTGCAACGTGTTCAAAATTCTTGTGCTAGATTGGTTTGTAATGCTCTAAAGTACTGTCACATTACACCCTTGTTTATCGATTTACACTGGCTTCCGGTTAGGTTCAGGATCGATTTTAAAGTTTTGTTAATAACTTATAAAATTTTAAATGGTCTTGCTCCCGCATACTTATGCCAACTTATCAAAAAAAAGGCATCTTCTTATTACAATCTTAGAAGTTCCATGGATGATACGCTCCTTAGTTACCCAGTGTGTCGGACTAAAATCACGCTCGGTGATAGGGCTTTTGAGTATGCTGCACCCAAATTATGGAATGCTCTACCATTAAATATTCGGAAGTCGACAAATCTTGCTGTTTTTAAAAAATCACTTAAAACACATCTTTTTACTATGGCATTTTATTGATACTGTCCTTTTGGATGAGTTGGACTAAAATCATGCTGGGTGTTATGGCATCTTAGTTTGCTGCAAATTATGGAGTAAAATGATGTGATTAATGTTTCTGTCATGTTAATGTGTAATTTTTAAATTTGTATATTTGTAATGCGCATTTGGACATCTTTTTATGGAATTTGCGCAATATAAGTTAATAATAATAATAATAATAGAATACACCACTGGTAATTACATGAATTATCATGAATGGGTGGATTTATAATGGTAAACCTACTGCAATATATTGCAGGATTGCGGCAGCGATCTTCAGTAACAAATATTAGAAGATTTTGCAGGATTTGGTTTACACAGAGTTTTAACACTTTGGAATCGCAGGATTCTGCAGGATTCTGCAGGATTTAGGTTAATTACCGATGTTTTAGCAATTATATTGCTGTTATGCGCCGGTGTACATTGTATGGAATGGGCGCAATATAAATCAATAAATTATTATTATTATTTGTTATTCAGAGACTCACTTTGCCGCTTGTAGCCTGCACTGGCCCTGGGATTACGTTCCCGCTGAATGTGCCTAGGACGGTACTTGTGAATGAGTTACCATCGTAGACGGTCAAGAAGTCGTACGTGCACTCCGTCTCAAACTCCTTGAAGGTCAAGGTGATGGTCATGTTGGGATCTGGAGCTGCAGAGTAAAATATTCACACAAACAAAAAGAAATATGGGTCATTCCGCTAAGGCATAAAATAAAAAAAATGTTATATTGGCGTAACGGGCCCCCAAAAATAGGGTAGGTAGGTAGGGATTTATTTTTATTAATTTTTTTATATTTTTTTCTCCCAGCAATGAAAATGATATGTTTTCTAATTGTTTAAGCCGGTAGTGATACACGATAGCGTGTCCAGGTTCAATATTTTCACAATCCACACACACAACAATGAGAAACGGTCAGAAATGATTACAAGCGTATTTATAACTAGATTTATATATATTTTAATCATTAAATTTCGTCCCTTGAAAAAAAAAAGATCCAGGGTCGGCCGTATTTTTAGGGTCGGTCGGGTTACGCCAACATAACATTTTTTTTTATGCCTAAGTCCGAACACGGTGTCCTTGTTACGTCCGGAACATTTTCTCCCTGTACAAATCACTACACAGTTTGGAAAAAAATTGCGACCTGACGCTGCTTTTTACTTCATATATCGTCTCAATAAAGCTCAATCAGTGTAGAAATGTTGAAAAGATATGAATCCGGGATTGAGAAACATTTCCAATTTTGTTGGGAAATCATTAGAAAGGGTTCTCGACTCTACATAGACTTTGTAGACAACCGCTAAAATAGCGTCAGGATACTACATTCTTTCCCACAGTTTTTCTATTCATCTACACAAGTATTTTATAAATTTCTGTTAGACCGTGTTGGATAGAGCAGTAAAGATCTTGTAATTTTATACATTTCTGTTATATTGTTACTCTTATTATTATGAATAACGTTTCCGGCAAATTGTGTGTACCTTCAATAAGCCACTCGCAGTGGGTATTTTCATCGTAAAACCCAACTCCGTCCGTGACCGTTCCTTGCAGTTCAGTCAAGAGCGCTCTCCGGAGGCCAGAACAACCGACAGCCGTTGCTAAGCAACCATCGAGGCATATGAACAGAGACACCGAAAGCACCAGGGTCGAGAACACACCTTCCATGATTATATCTGAAACTAGTGAAAGAAGTAAAATGTTGAATATTATTTAAAATAATCACCAGGAATCGCCATCAATGGGTCTTGGACGATACAACTTATAACATTATTGGTCCATAACACTGAATGCGTGTCCAAATTGAATATATGTCATTGGACCATCTAAATACATAGCCTTGTTGCCATTGTGATTGGACAATTTATTTTTTCGACGTTCAGGTAATACTAGTACAGGCAAATGGCGGAAAACCTTTAAATGTAAAATAATTAAATGACCAGGCATAAAATATTTAATAAAATAATAACAATGATTGCAAGCTGTAATTCTAGTAAAGTATATATCGAAAGGTGGACGTGTAAGAGATTATGCCCGGTACGGTGGTATATATATATATCATGCAGTACGAGTGCAGCTGCGATCCCGCGTACGCCTGCGGACTTGTGAAGTTGTGTGGAATTGAAAGCACGCACTGATGCAGCGCGCTACAAATATACTTGCAGGCAGATTGTCGAGCTATAACATCGCACTAGCAAAAAAACGTCGGAAAT